>OMNV01020592.1:46662-59162 GCA_900303265.1 Brotula barbata | reverse complement strand
CCTCATGATGCATTTCTGACACACTCGTGCCTCTCATGCGTGTTATAATTCAATGTTTGTGTGATGTGAAAACAAAAACCACAATTCCAGGTCAAGGATTCAAAGCGTGACTCAAAATGAGGGTCGGGCTGTTTTTGGATGAGGTGATTGCGTGGGAAATGCAGCCATCAAAGCGTGTGTCGATTTCACATCTGTCCTGAGGGGGGAGTGTGGGGGGGGAGGTGGATGTTGACTGAATTTGGAGAGAGTAGTCCACCCCCTCCCTTCCACCCAAAGCTTCTGCCCTCCACACTGGAAAACACACACACAGATGCTGACTTACGCTTGATGAACACATATGCTGAGAAGGAAACCCCTGCAAGCAAAGCAATCAATCCTCACACATGAAAACTCCACAGTAAGACGCATGCATAGATGCATGTTTACATGCACACAAAGGCAGCCCGGTACACATGGTGCCCACAGTGTAACGAGACAAAATCTGATGGAACGCATGAATGGAGCACCCTGTTTCAGCCTATAGCACGGCTAGCAAAGACAAAGCTGTAACATCCCATTCATACTCTAACACTGTGGGGAGAATCTTGAGCTAACGAGGCTCTCTCGCAAACTGAATCACAGCATAGAGGCTTTGTAATATCGAAGTGGGGGATTCGACTCACTAGTATCCCCCTCTCCATCACCATCCCCCACAGGCCCTTGTTACCCACCCCCACGGATCTCTGCATACCCTCACCCTTCCACTAACCTCCATCCATCTACTCCCACTGCTATTCCGGTCTCACCAATCCCATCCCCCTCACCAAAACCTCTTCCTCATCCTTATTTTCATCCACCAAGGACCTGAGGACATAAATTCACGCCTTACACATGATAAACGCAGCATCCCACTGACTGGATGTGAGTAATGGTTCATTTCATTTGTAGAGTTGTAGGTCACGTGTATGCAAAGCCTGTAAATCACTGTCTGTAGATACTATAGAGAAAGAGCACATTATGTCATATTCTGAAAACCACGCCCACACGCTGTCGTCTTCCATTGATATTGGCTTGATTTTTCAGTCTGCTTATTAAGATACCAAATATACCAACAATAGTAAAAAAAAACAGAACTGGATTTCAAAATCAGAACTGTAAAATGGAGCCTGCAAGCTGAGAAGAGTGAATCTGACAAGTCAACCTGTATCATCAGGATGAACGGTGAAAGAGTACAGGAGTCAGTATTATGTTCTGGCCAGTCAGTTGGTTCATTTATCAAAAACATGGAGGGAGAGAGCGGGGACATTGAGGAATCCAACATTTTTTTCTACAGGTTGCTTCTCCGTTGCTTCTCCAGCTTCCTGTTCCTCTCTCTTAGGGTACCAAAACAATCCTCTGACATCGCTTTGTACTGCTGTTCATCTGATTCACCGCTTGGTACAAAAGATTCACTTTGACAGTTTTTTTCATCTTGTGAGCTCTGATGTTTTTTTTAATGTTTTTTTTTTGCCTTGTTTCAAGTGCATCTCATCACACAACGACTTGTTGGCATGTCTGTGCTCTTAACTGGCAGACTGAGAAGACAAGGACATACTGCTACACAATACAAATCAACAGAATAGTGATATAAGAAGAGTACGGCTCCATGTCCGAGCATTTGCATGCAGAACTAGACGTCCTCAGTTTGTCTCTGAGTGCCTCCACACTCCACACGACTTGGTAATGTAGTGTTGGTATAATAGCATAACGTAATCTTTCATCACTCTGATCGATGTCATCCGTTGGCAACCTTGAACATAAGATCAACGTACACATTTCCTTTCAAATAACTAATGAGCCAGACCAGTCAATAACATTCCATTCGCATAACTCACTCATACTTAACTAGATGAACAGTAAGAGGATGGGGGATGCCTCCCTGCATATAAAATGCCAAACATGCAATAGTGGTGAATTTCAGAGGGATTTTGATCTGAGCAGCAATTAACAACAATATTGAATAAACACATACATTCTGTGTCTACATCATGTATTTGATTTCTTGTTGCTCCCTTCATTTTCTGTCGTGTAATTCTTGATTTCGCAATCAAAGACAACACAGAAGACAATGAAGATGTGAGTCATCGAGGCCCTGCACCTCGATGATGTCATGTCATGTTTCTGGTCACTATGTAGGGTACTGAAATAGTGCTAGAAATCACTATGTAGGATTTATGAGCCCTCCAATGTATTTGGGTGATTATTCAATGTTACAGCACGATGAGCAGCAGGAATCTTGCCAACTAATAATTTGATTCCTAGTAACTAATTAAAATATACACCTGAGACCCTGATTGACAGGTGTATAGCTCCATGTCAGAGCATTTCACTGTTAATCAAACGGTCCCTGGTTCAACTGCCCCCTGCTGTGCTCTACTAATAAAATACTGTTTTGTTCCGTGTTGCACGCTGAAGCCAAATTACTACAATAATCAATGCCGCAGCTCAAGGGCTTTCACCTCAATGCCCTCTGAACCTGAATATACATGGTATAGAGTTTACTGCTGGCTTTGTTCTGTCAGAGGCAGTAAGCCGGAGCTTTGCAAAGGGAATTATGTTTATAGCTCTGTTTGGTGGGCCCATGGCAGCTACAGAGAAGCAAATTGAGTTAACAGTGCATTTATGGGTCACTGTGTTTGACTGCAAGCCAAGTTGTATTTGTGACTCATTGTTTTCAGTTTTAACCAATTCTCACTAGGGAATCCTGATGGTTTAAACTGATTTTCACTCAGCTAAAGGTTGTTTTTCTTTCTCAAAGAAGATACCACAGATTATAGTAAATAGAGCCATCGAGCAACAAAGGCGGCTTTGGACCCATTTTGGGATCTTCTAGGAGGAGCTGGAGAACGTGGCCAGGGATCAGGACCACTCTGGGTCACTTGGGAAAATGGAAAGATGGAGAAAATAATGCAAACCATAGGTTGGAAAAGGGGCATTGTAAAATAAGATTAAAACAAGATAAAAGGAAGAGGGAAAAGCTTTGAGTCTGGGTGTCTATACAAAATGAATTAACTAACTAAACAAATTTTTCTGTGAGATGACCACGTGTAATTTTGCCATGACAACGAAATAAACGCACAGGAAAACAGTGTGTCGTGTTGTGTACACAGACTCAGACACAAGAAGCAGCAGTGAAGAAAATCTTATGAAACTACCATAGAGAAGATTTACAAGACTTTAAGACCTGGTCACTTACACACACACACACACACACACACACACCGTCACACAGTTTATTCACGTATTGACTAGATTGGTTCATCGTGCTTAGGGGTACTTTGCAGCCAACCGATGTGTCAGGAACTGATTTGAGAAGTGATTTATGCCTGTGAATAATAGCTTTCTGAGGTACCATAGATTGACCTAAGAGGAGAGATGCTACTGAATGTGAGGAAATGGCAAATAGATTAAGAGGGATAGATGAGAGATGACAGGGACATTACGTAGATTCTCAAATAAAAGCTGGCAGTCGAATATCGACCTGAAATAATATCCAGGGACAGACAAGACAAATTAACCATGGCTGAAACTGAAAATGATTTAAATTTACACAGAACATACAGAACATACTCATTAGTCTTCACTTTTTTTTACTCACAACATTTACCATGTCACTGTTTTTCAAAATAAAAGACAACAACTAAGACCCTACAAGGCCTTTTATTGTGAGACATCTTCAGAGAGAGCTGAGTTTCACAACTCCAAGGATCTGAACGGTGACTGAAAACAGGCAGTAAAAATGCTGTGAACAGAGGAACCAGTGCCTAAAGATACACTTCTGTTCAAAGGAAACCGTGGCAAATATATCATGACAAGTTGTTGCATGGATGGAATTCATTCAGTAGGAATGGACATTAAAATGCATTCAATTACAAACAAGCCCCAGAGGAAGCATTATAACCTAACAAAACTACAGAATGACTGATTAACAGCTGCTCCGTTAATTTCACGGGTTTGTCATCACAAAATATTTCAATTCTAAGAACTTTACATCTTATCCTCTAACCCTTGAGCTGGCGTAAAATTGACACCAAGGGCGTGAGTTTTTGACATCTATGTATGGACTCAATCATTTGGAAAAGCACATGACTTGTTGCAGAAATTCATTAGCATCGTTTAATGAATTACGGCTTCCTCCCCCAGGCGGCGAAATGTTTAGTCAGACATCGTATAGGAGCGAGCAGACTTCAGGATCATAGCTCTGTGTGGCTGTGTTTGATGACAGCAGCAAAGCACACACACATTGTCAGAAAGGCGGGCAAATGCCAGCCACAGTTGAATTTGTGCTTCAGAGCTAAGTGGAGGAATGTGCCATCGCAGTGAGTGAGCACCGAGAGGATGACTTCCTGTGAGGGGAGGGCTCTGTCGGTCTGTTTGCTGATGGGAGTCGGGCGAATGTTGGTGTGAACATCTGTATCTGTAACATCTGATGTGATAGTGAGTTGGCCTAGTGGGAATGCCTGTGTAAAGCAAAATTTGCAGCTCTCCAACTGTACATGTCACACGCTGCCTGCACTCCAGAGAGCGCCCCGCCCCCCCTGACCCTGACCCCCTTTCTACTGGCAACTCCATGACAGATCCGTCATACAGATAAATTGCCGTACCTCCACCGTGAATGACAGCAGACAAGGATCTCTCGAGACTTTCCACTTTGATATCTGTGTAATGAGTCCTTGTGAGTACATGACATCCGTCTGCAGTCATCCACTTTCATCTCACAGCACTGTGTGGACACTCAATCTCACTCCACAGTCAGCGCATTCACCCTAAGGAGCTCGGCAGACTGATCAAGGACCCCTTACGCAGGACGGGCCAAGGTTTGTCAAATAACAATGCTCAGAGATCAAGTTGACACAGAGTTCAGGCGCAGTTCATTATGATTTACAGAGGAAGACACCAGCAGGCACTGACAGTAACAGTAACATCAATTCATACCTTTTCCCAACTCCAAGACCCCATTATGAAAAACAGGGAAGGTTTTGCTGCTCTTTGTAGATGTGTTTTTGATATAGAAAGTAATTAATTCTATTTTATTTCCCATTGGCAGAATTATACATATGGTGAAATGGGAAAAAGTGTTTTGTGGATATTAACAAGATGAATAACTAAAAGAAAAACATCTTAAGCACATCTTTAATATTAACCCATCCTTTCATATAGCCTGGTAATCTGTATGAAATGTTCTCTGATCTACTTTTTATCTTTAATGGTGGTTGAAGTGTCTTTTTTTTTTGTTTGAGGGTCACAGATTTGACTTACTAAGGGCTCCTAAAGTTCCGGACAAAATTCAACGATGAAATACAGACACCAGGAATGGAACAGGAAGTCCATTGAAAGCTGCCAACATTTAGAATTACTGTAATTCACGTTTGTAGCCAAATGTAGCAGATGGTGAGTAAATGTAAATGGCAATCAAATTTTCCACAAAACACTTGAAGGGTGCGGAGAGGAAGAGGAAGAGAAAAGAAAGGCGAGAGGAAGAGTTGTGATAGAAATGCACTGAATGAGTAGAGAACAAAAAGAGCCATTTTGGAAAATGAATAATTTGGCACTACGTTCTCATAGTGACACTTGTTTCAGTGCAATATTAATCAACTGAACATGCTTCATGTTAACTAATTCGTACCTCTAAGTGCAAAGATTGGATTTTGCTCAAATTAGTATTTGACCTAAAAACTGAAAAAGACATGAAAAAAGGCAGACTTGTATTGTCATGAATATAGCCTGGATGGAGTTCGGCTGTTTAAAAAATGGCTGTTTAAGCAAGCGGAGGAAAAATAACGGACTGAGTAAATAACCTCAGCCGCAGGAAGCACACAGGAGCTATTTTGAGGTTGAAATTGCACATACAACAACGTGATCCTACAGAGTGTGATTCCTAGGATCCATTTTCAAAAATTGCATTACCATGGGAGCAGAGCAAACTAAAAGATGTGTCTGACTTAATATCGCCTTATGACTCAGCCACAGACCCACTGAGCTGAGGCTACAAACTCGATAAATCCATTCCCACTTGAGGAAAATCCCGCAGGCAGCCTCTAAGCTGAGGTGTCTAATGTATAAAACAGCCTAATGAACACTGCTGCTTCACATGCAAGACCACACAGCGATGCACTTACAGTTCCTGGCATCAGAACCAAGAAGGGGTAAAGCCTGTTATTTTCAGGGCCATACAATAACAAAAAGACCAAAACAAAGTCGACTTTTAAGATTTAAGGAGAAGAGAATGTTTAAGATGATCCAATCTTATTTGTTCTTATCCAACAAAAATAATCTTACAAAGCACCGTGTGTAGTAGTGTAACCGACTTTCAAGATATCTGGTGTGGTTTGTCTTGTGAGTTATTCATTGTGTTGTTTGGCAATACATGACTAGAAAAAATGGAAGACATAAACATCTGCTTATCTATTATGCCTATTTCAGGATAATTTCTCAGAAATAAGTCATTTTCTGTTTTTGTGTCTTATAGAGTGAGAATATTTCAACATGACCTCACACAAATCAACTACAACAACAGGAGGTTTCTAAAAATGAGACTCATGCCCCACAATAGAATCGCTACATGACAGAATGAGGTGGATCACTGGAGAAAAGCTAATAAATTGAAATAAATTAATCTGATTGTTGACATTTTAGACATTACCAACTATAGTACATTATTTTTAGGTCAGATACTGTTTTGTTGTTCCCACATTTTATGATCATTTCAAATATTGAGCGATTATTTATATCAACCGTATAGCAACAGTTCCTGGAATAGGAACCAAAATAGTTCAGGAGCTAAGGAACAAAGGAGTCTCTGAAATAGTTCCTATAGCGTGAAAGTCATTTATAAACAGCAGGTTGATGACGTTCACCTGTTATCTTTCCTGGTCTCACTGTATAAAGACGAAACATGTCAGATCGTGTGCATCATGGTCAGTGAACGGGGCAGTTCTGTTGACCTCAGGGACAGAGAGGTGAGCTGGGGAGTTTCGGCTGCTCCTGTTTTCCAACTAAGAGGGACACAGGAGCTGTGATGAGAGCCAGACACAATAACATTGTGCCATCCAAGGAGAGGCGCTGCTCTCACGTGCAGTCTCTCCAGACAATCAATCAAGTTATTATCATTCTCAAACAAACACGTTCCTCATCTACGGTAACCCTCGTATAAACAATCTGTCTCGCGTGCTTGGCAAGAGGCAATGTTTCCCTCAACTCCTCGTTGCATTCAAGACGGTCCCACAAATCTAGCAAAGGCCCACAACAGCACCAAACCATTAAAATGATTGTACAAGAAGAAAAACAGCAGAGAGCTATTTAAAGACAGGCCTTAAGCACTTCTGTCAAGTGAATCCCGTTTTCCTTTTTTGCTGTAGACATAGAGTCTCAAAGTGTTAGCCTGCAAGGCGATCATCAGGGCTGCACTAGTAACATGAGCATCTGTGCACGCCTTTAGGCTTTTTCCTACCCATCACACCACGGTGGGCTGTGGCTGTGATAATCCTGAGGCCTTGTGGCCACGGAAGCACACTCATGTATGAACGTTACTTTGTTTACACATGACAACAGGAGAGGAGAGAGAGGACAGCCAGGACAGGACTGTCCTGGGAGACACATCATGTGTTGATGATGTAACAGGAACAGAAAAAAAAAAAAGCTTGGAGGTTTCTTGTCCAAAAAGAGACTACAGGAAGATGACAGTTTGTTTAATATCACTGTGATATTAAGCTGTAGACAAAAGAACAGACAGGAAAAGCAGAGACGATACAGCCAGAAATGTGCAATGCAAATATATGAAATTACATAAAATCTAGGGTAACATCATAATCAATACCAATGGTATTTTAATATTTGAAACTTTCCTTCATGTAGCTCTAATAAAACAGTACTAGACCAACAAATAATGATGTAACTTTTATCATTTAACCACCGATATTAAGGCTGAATCAAACTCTTTTTCCAAATCCAATCTTTGTCAGCATTCAAGAGCTCTCAAATAAAAGAATAAAACACATAGATAAAATAAAAGATCTGTCAATCAAGTTACACTGAAACAGCAATACAACGTTTAGGAAGAAACTTAAAGCCGAAAAGTATTCAAAAATTCAATATTCAAGGACACAGACGATTAGATATTTAAATATGTCATAAAATCACTCTATCAAAAAATGATTTTAGATCTCATAACTGCCACTTTTGTAAAGTATGAGCTCATGAATATTTGAATGGATATTTATAGATTTTGCCTCTCTAATTGTAATCCATGTAGAACATGTCTGTGGCTTTACCTCTGATACAGCCATGTAGAGGCTCAACTGACTTAAATTATTCTTTTAAATCATTAAAGAGGTACTCATCACTGAACTGAAAATAAAAGAGAATAAATAGGGTTGTTGTAATTGGACCTCCAAATTTTCACTTGGATATAATTTCCATATTCAAACATTATTGGGCTTTCTGTTGATAAGACATTTTTCACTGAGGATAAAGATTAAAAAATGCAAATGAGCTTCCAAATGAGTTTCTGATTAACGTCTTGTAACAGGCTCATTGCAGGCTACAGCCACAGGTACACACACACACACACACTCCTACCTATTGAAACATAAACAATAATTTATATGGCAATGGTGCTAATATTAATATCAGCCATTGTGATACAGATTTCCAGCTGTCTTCCAGCTGTTTCTGCCTCCACATGTCAGGCCCTGTCCTCACAGGAACACAGGATAAATGAGTTAGATACTGATTAACAGATTTGATGCACCTGACTACAAGGAGCAGCGGGCAGCACCACATGCACATGCAAACACACACAGACTGGCACCCAGGGAGCAACTCCAGATCGAAATTTGATTCAGATTTTCGCTAACTAAAATGAAGAATGAAAAACGATCACCATGTTTGTACGCATCAAGAGATTATAATTCACAATAGGGCTTCCTGCTGCTTGGGTCACAACTCAAGTGATGTTTATCCTAACCTTCCAGTGAAAAAAAAAGAAAAAAAGAAACATCAGGTACAGTCCTCCATCTGTCTGCACCTTGATAATTAGTGCTATGATGACTGACTAATGAGAGTTCTGACCATTTAGGACAAGACACAAAGGATGGCGTCAGTGTTCGGTTATTGGAACGAAGAATCAAATAGGCGGGATAGCAACACATCATCTTCTTGCCACAATTGAATTTCATACCTCACATAACATCCCTGCACCCGTGTACTCTCTCCCTCCTTCCAGCTCTCCTCACATTTTTGCCAGTTGGTGTATATCAGCGCGCACGTGTGTGTGTGTGTCCCAGCCTCAGTGTGTTTAGACTGTAGCACGGAGGCGGTGACAGGATGTCGAGCAGGGTTCCTGAACCTGGCTCCTCTGTTCAGCTCAGCCAGTGACAGAGCGGGGAGGACATCGGCCCGGCTGCAAATACCCTGGATGGACCAATCAGGCGTGAGCGTGTGCCTTCTGCCATGTGCAGCGCTGTGGCACAGATCAGCGTATGGAGTCTAATGTGCTCTCCACGGTGTGAAGACTTGGCTGCGTATTTGTTTGGAGTGGATAATGTAGGCAACTGTGTGTTTAATGAAATCCCTGCGTGAGCCTTTGACTGCACTTAAACTGATAATATTTCCCAGGATTGCAGATGTTGAATGGTGTCGTATGCCAACATACTATTTAAGTGGTGTGTTTTTTGTTAGTTTCCCTCATTTACACCATGGAATATAATAAGTATGGTTGAACATTGTCAAAGTTGCAAATCTTGATGAACGTGCCTATATAAATGTACCCCGTTAGTTAAATCCATAGTTCCTGAAGAGCCCTGAAAGCTTTGTTTTTGACTCCTCTTTCACTTCTGCACTACAATTGAGTCATGTTCCCACAGTCAGGCCACAATTATTCTGAAACGAACACGACTACTTAATGCCTCTCCTGGCATGTTGCTCTTAGTGGGAAAAAATATGAAACATCATTTAGACCATTTGTGTGTCACTAAGTTGCAGTTAAAGCACTTAATGTGGTTGATAAGTTATCTATTATCAATGTTTACGAAACAATTTTGAACCAATACATTTTTGGGTTGCCAAGTTTTGGATGGCCGTGTATTAGCCGTCTGTAAGTTATGAAGCTGGTGGAATCACAGACATGATCTGTCTCCATCCTCCCCCTTCCTACCTGCCTCCGTGACTCGTCCCATCCTCAGACAGCAGACAGTGATTCCCTCTGTGTGAAAGGTGATTTTTTTGGGCTTCTGGTATTTTTCTTCCCAAATCTTTCCATCAGGAGGCACTAAAGAGACATAATATTTTTCACAAAGCACTCAATTTATGGATTCCTATCAGGATGTAACGATTTCTGCAGTTATAAAAGTGAATGTGTAATTGTTAAGGATTATTCTGTCATAAAAAAAACATGTCTGCTGCAATAAATGTTGATGATGTGATAAATTCTATACTTAAATAAAAATATCCCAAAAAATCAGACAGTAACACGTGACTGGTTTGAGTTTAATAAGAGAAAATACTGCCAAAGTAACATTTTTAATCTAATCTGTCCATTCTAATCTCATCTCGTCTACATGTACATATAGAGACAGTAAGTAGAAGACAGTAGAAGTGTTTGTGTTCTGCAAGGAGGACATGATTATGAGTGATATGTGTCACAACACACTAACAGTGAATGAAAGGCTTCCTTCCCGGCCCTCACTGTTTCTTGTCACCCGTGCCTGTCACGTTGTGGCTCCACCCATCCAGTGACCTGGGGGAAGTGGCATAAGACCTGTCACCCCAGATCACAACGTGTGCCCTGACATCCATGCTTGTATGTTAATGTGTCAGAAAGCACCGACTCTCACATCCGAGATATCAGGTTGAATATGCATGTTCAACACTGAGTAAATCTGCGCGTGCGTGTGTGTGTATGTGTGTAGGCATACACTATGTCTGTGCTGATACTGTTATGCTTTAGTGACATTCCCTGTGGGAAGGAGCCTCACAACTGTTTTCATTTGCTAGACTGCCTGTATCTCTTCACAAATGCATGCTAGGTGAATGTGACATTTGTTTTCATACACACATCTACACACACATTGTCTCTTGCTATTTACAGTGTGTTGTGTCCCTAAGACAACAACACACACACACACACACACACACACACACTATGGGCACATGAACTAAATGACTGCTGGTTACACCTTCTCAATGTGAGGATCTGCTGAATGTCATCAGTGGAAATAGCAAATCATCTTTGTTTGACTGGTGGTCAAACAATAGAAGCAATTTTAAGATACCAGCATCATATTACAACGGATACGTCTGGGTTTTGATGGGTGGTTAGACAAAATAATCTATTTAAAGATACTGGAACATTACATTATTAATATGACTTTTACTCGAGTTATTTAATTGTATGCGTGAAAATACATTTAGTGTGTAGCAACCTATTACTAAAGAGAACAAATATGATGACCAGCAATGCTAAAAATTTAATTAATGTAGATAAACACGAGACACCACTCGATTCTTCTACACCGACTTCACAATATGATTGGCCTCTCTGGTGCTGTTTTTACCTGGTTTAAATCTTATTTTTGTCATGGAGAACTTTTAAGTATTGTGAATATTGATGAATGTTACTCTAAAAGCTATAAAATGAATTGTGGTATTCCTCAGGGTTCAATTTTAGGTCCTACGATTTTTAACCTTTACACGCTGCCCCTTGGAAATGTCATCAGCAGGCACGACATGATTTTCCATAGCTATGCTGATGACAGACAGCTTTACATTGCTGTGTATCCCCTGATGACCCGGCGCAAATAGAGGCCGTTTTAAACTGTATTTTAGATATCAAATGATGGATGGGAGGGAATTTTCTCCAGCTCAATCAGGAAACAAACTGAAGTCTTGGTCATTGACACTGAACCTCTGGGAGAGAAACTCAATGTGAAACTGAAAGGACTGGCACAAAAGCCCCGTTCACGTGCGAAAAACCTTAATGTCATCTTTAACTTAGAAACATAACTAAAAACGGATTTTATCCTTTGAAGAACACTACAATGGTCCACGGCCTTGGAACAGCCTTGCTGAATACCTGAGGGCAGCAAGCAGAGAATGTTGATATTTTTAAAAGAAAACTCAAGACCAACTTATTTAATCTGGCTTTTGATTGAATTTTATTTATTTATATATTATTTATTTATTTATTTATTCATTCATTTTAGTCCGTTCCAGTGCTTGGTATATCCTTTTCATGTCTTCTAATGCTCTGGATTGTTTTCTTTTTTACACACCTCTTTTTAATTCTGGTCTCACTCACTTCAACACATCTCTTTTTCGATATCTGATTATCTTTTTCCCACTTCTACTATAGTCTTCTTTTGTGTTTCTTCGTTACTGATGTATGTGGCTTATGATAGTGTTTCCTCAGTCACTCAGTTCATATTGCTTTGTGCATGTATGGGGGTGGGAGGTGTTTTGGGTGGATGTATGTGTGTGTGGGGGTG
>OMNV01020592.1:8292-46642 GCA_900303265.1 Brotula barbata | reverse complement strand
TGTTTAATTACATCAAGAACCTCATGTTACATTTGTTTGTATGAGAAATGCGGCACAAATAAAGTCCGGTTGAAACACAATACAATTTAACAAGAGCAGTACTGCATTGCGGTTACCTTTACAGGGTGTGTGCATGCGTGCACACTGTGATGCTGAAGCACCAAGAAACATGCTAATAAGGTTTCCTTTGTCAGCGAAAGTCAACAATGTATTCGTCTTATTTTGAAATTTCATCCTTAATGAAAGCCATCCTTAGTCAATAGAAATAGGAGATACATACTTTACATAGATACTGCTGATATTGATCCAGATGGGGCCTTTGTTGAAGTATGTGCTGCGTCTATCCAAAGATCAGAAAATTTAATTGCAGTCCACATAGAAACATCATTATCATCCAACAACTCACACACGTTTCAGTTGCCTTACCTTACTATTTTCATCAACATCTTACATTATAAATTTCATCATATTTCATCCTCCAATCTACATTGATCAATTCCACCTACACCGATCTACCAAGCTGAGACTATCCTAGAAAATATTCACTTAATCGTTCCACAATTAGATCAACTAAGTCAACCCAAGACATAAATTACATCCAAACTGCGGTTGACTCTAAATAAGGCACGAGTGGACTGACAGTGAAAAAAGAAAAGTAGGTGGATTAGAGGTGACGCGCACAATCTCTGCTATTAACATTTAAAGACTTCTAACAGCTATAATCACCCAGTAATTACACTGAGAGCAAAACTACTTCAGTTTGCTCAGAGCTTGAAGTAGTTTATATGAAGTGGCAACCTGAAAACACAAAGCAGAATACACAGTGTCACACAGAGGGAATCCAGACAAGTTGGCAGGCAGAAAGACACAGTTTCCCCTCTGTGTGCTGCACTAATGTAAAGTAAAACGGCTGAGAGTCTACAGAAGAAGACACCCTGATATTTCATCCCATATTTCGTTGAAGTGTTTTCCAACCCATCCCCCACATTCCATCCAAACACTTTCCTAGTTAGACTCCAAAACACCTGCTCCTCATATACCAGCGTGTAAGGTTTGGATTTAGCAGCTTGATGCTTCAATTTACTTTTTCCCCTCGTCCACATCAAACACTATAAATGGGAAATCAAGGCAAAAACAGGAAGTGAATTACTCTACTTATTCAGAACAGCTGCCTATAAAGCATTTATTTGACTTAAACTAATCCCTCAAGACCTTTCAGTCCACAATTTTAAACGTAAAAGCCCGATTAAATTGTGAGCAATTATGACAAACATCAAGCGGTGACATAGATACACACGATGTCCAGACATTAAGGCCATTTTTATAAGCGCAAGTGGTGAGCAACAAATCATAGAAAGGAAAGCTTAATATTACAATGTGAGCTAATTAGGTAATAAGAAGCACTATCTGTGTTTTTATTTGAAATTCAATATCCCATCATCATTTACTGTCCTCCTGAGCATTCATTTAGCTTTTAACTGTAAATTGAGAGGGTGAACAAGTAAAAACCAACTACTAAAATCCAAAAAAGAGTTCTCAATTATAGTGCAACATTGATTAGCAAATCTTAATGGCTCATACGTCATCAAAGCTTCAATTTTATGGGATTTCTCCTGTGTGATGGAAATAACTAAACATTTTAACCACAGAACCTTGTGGTTGTATGATCCTTGGCCAGGTTGATTCTGAAGAATGGTCTGCATTGAATATTGTCCTTGACTTGGATTTTCTCCTCTTGTGTGCACACATCACATTTGATGGTTTAATTATGTATATGTACATGTATATATGTGCGTATGTATATACAGTATATACAATATATGTAATATATGTTGTTGTATAAATAGCTGTTGCTTTTGTACATTCATTATTAATGATCCATTTTTGGACTGAGACTCTTTTTAATCATCTCTGCAACACTAAACTAAAAACTGATACTAAATTACGTATTCTGTAATGAAGTATAGAGAAATAAGAGACTATGTAACGTTGGCCAAACTACTTGCACACTGCTCATATCTCAAATTATCATTCAAAATGGATCCACATACAATTTATCACTGCTATTTGCCATGTCATGATATTTGGTAATGGGAGCATTTCTCCCCAACAGAACGTTGTGTTTCCAATAAATAGAGGACAGGAGCACATTGATCATAACGCTAACTGAAGTGACGGAGCATTCCCTCGGTGCCATACAGAATTTGCTCCTCATCCCTCAGTGCTGAGGTGCAGAGGGGTCGACTCCCCCTCCTCCCTCTTAGGTGTAAGTTTCCGTATAAGCCATGGGGAGTGAAATATTGGTCCTCGGAGGACTGAGGGAGGAGAGATGGGTCGGAATACTTTCAAACGCTGGAAATATTCATTTAATCTACAGTATACAGGGCTGAGAAACGCCAACACCACACCCACTAACAGGAAATGTAGCTGAACGAAGGACAAATGGAGGTAGATTACCGCAGAATACATTGTGAATAAACACACAACATCCATATGTTATGAACAAAACAAGCATCAATCAGGCGTGCTGAGCTCTTAAATCCATCACAGACACTTTGGTCAGGACTTTCTGGAGGAGAAACTCATTATGGTGGCTCATATTTGACTCATCACATGTGTGGCAGTGATAAATGTGGCAGGCAGAAACCTGTGTGGCATATTACAAAGGCAAACAGCACAATGAAGCAGCTTCTCATCACGGTGAATAATGCTGCTGGGTGCAGGCTGTTCTCATACTAACCACGCTGAGTGAAGGGAATATTTCCTAGGATGAACTGACTTCAAATATGATGAGATAATCACTGAATCGAGGAATAATGTGTGTGTGTGCATGTGTGTGTGTGTGTGTGAAGGCAATTGCAGCACATTCTATTGTCAGGAAAGAAATGTTAGAAAGGCAGCGTAATGGATGAACACACACCTGGTTTTTATACAAACGCATACAGTAAACAGATTTTCATGCTATTTCTGTAATTTGGTGATGCATGGTAATTAATAATCTTTTTGGGGCAAAAAGCTTGAATTTTAATCATGAATAAACCCAGTTACTTAGCATCCAGCTCTCATCACTATTGTCATATTTATATCATCACTCACTAAGATATCATGATGTATTCAACAAAACGTATCTTTCTAGGCAATACATCTTTCATGATTCATTCATTATCCATGAATCTCATATGATTTGTTCAATAAAGTGTGTAACATGTGCTTCCAGTGGTCTAAACAGCTCCTGCAGGGATTCAACCAAACCCACAGTGTAGTAGTGGATCCCTGCACCGCCCATCCACACCACGCTGCTCCTGCTGAAATTATGTGAGAACAAAAGGTTCTCGTGTGATACTGCGATTCCATCTGAAAATGCAGCTACACACGCTTTTCCGAGGCTAAAATGCGTTTTGAGGCGGGACGTAAACCCGATGCTCCCACGGATGGACCGCAATTAGCAGCTTATGCCAATTAAGACGCGCCGGTTGCGGCTCGACGCTTCCCAAACGCGCCTTTCGAAGCAAAGTTGCTCTCTTGTTGCTCACGGGCACCTCGACCACGACCAAAATAGGTACAAAAAAGAGAAAGTGCAGAATGATAGAGAGAAATAAATCACGGAGATGGCTACGGCGTCTATGCGTTATGATGTGGTGCCAAACGGTGCAAACCCCTCTGATTCCCACCCAGCTCGCCAGGGCGTCCACTGGCTTTGAGAGCACAATAGATGTAAAAAAAAAAAAGAACATGTGTATCGGGAGTAATAGATCAATTCTTACCGCTGTGCGAGTCTGTGAAGATGCTTTAAGGTGTAAGGTGTTCCGTGTGGGGCGAAAAGGTCGTCCTGGACTTGGTGAGGTCCAAACTTGAAACCGGCCGCTGATGATCTGCTCAGCTTCTCGGAGGAACCAGCAGGTTCACACACTGGTGTGTTTTAATTCTGTCTCATCGCATCAGCGCGACATTTGGAAGCTTTCTTGCTCCATGTCAGCCGGACGACTCTGCTTTCAGTCGAGGACGTCAGTTAAACTATGTTGTCTGCTGCGTAAAACCGGAGCCAAATTCCTGCGGGCCCATTCCGTTACAGCGACGCTAGACAATAGTCGGGTCATTTTGGCACGGACTGAGGCTGCTCCGCTGCCAAGCACACTTACGATGAGGGGCTAGAGCCAAATATTGAGGTCAGTTTTGTTCATATCTCTGTCATCTCCTTGGTAAATGTGTCTGTTGGTCCCGTTTTGTCTCTCTGGTCCTCCGTTTTCGGAGTTGAGTTGTGATCTGTTGATCGCCCGGTCCTCCCACATCCAGCAGCGCGCCTCTCTCTCTCGTATTTATCTTGAGCGCTGTTTCCAACCACACACAGACACACACACACACACACACGGACACACACACACACAGACACACACCGGCTGTGGGTTCACGGGGTCTCGGTGAATGACAGAAGGATTTCCTCAGCGAAAGATTGGAGAGCCCTGTTCGAAGTGGAAGCTGTGAAGCGCGTCATTGACGGTGCGCGCACCCGACAGGTCACACATCTTGGATTGATCATCCTGTTAAGTGACAGATTGGCAGTTTAGCGGTGGACCGCATGAAAATACGGCGGATTCAACAACCAAAACCAACATGATATTCATATTGGATTTCAAAATGAAACCGGTCAGTTTGGTCAGTCGTTATTTTTCCTCTCCGTTACAACGGTTGATCGGTTCTGTTTTGCTTTTTGTCCCCGGCGTCATCACTTGAAGCAAATGGGTTCATCTTCGTAAAGTTTTACAATCATTTCAGTGAAATGCCCAACGATGCCAAAGATACCCAGTATAGTAGGATGCATTCTGGAGAAAATGATATCAAACACATTCAAAATAAAGAGAATTTTAAGCAACGTCTTCAACGCAATATCTTAAAACGGTAAAGGTTCGTTTTAAGATTTATTTTATTTGAATTTGATCACTTCTTTAGAAATGTTGAGATTTTTGATGCATTTTCTACGTGGCATACAGGATTATTAACGGCCGAATAATGTGAAGTAAATGTAGCCAAAAGCCTTTGAGTAATCCTTAAAGTGTATCCAAGTACCTATTGATTAATATGTTGAACAGATTTTAAACTGTAATCACTCCATCGGCATCTGAGCTCAGCTTTTTCTCTGCCTAAGAAAAAGAAAACAAAACATAAAGAGCCAAATGTTTTCTAATCAGCCTCCATCATCATCATCATCACCATCATCATCATGGCTCTGTGCAACATATTCCATAGGGGAATATCTTTCTATTTACTACATATATAATGGCTGTAGTGACTAATTGATGAAGATTTCACATAAAATACATCAAGATATGGTTGTCAGCACTCCAAGACACAACTGGAAGGAAGAAACTATTTCTTCGACTTCTCTTCTGCAATGCTGATTAGTTTTACATATTTATACCATAACCCTTAAAGTGAGCGACTGCTGACAGGAAATATGCAAACCGTGACATTGTTTTGATCGTTGTATAAGGCCTTCAGGTACAATCACGGGGTGCTATATTCAAAAGCTGGAATAAGCTGAATGGGTACGATGTTAAAGTAATTATATAATCATATGATAGTGGCAGTTTGAAATAAGGAGCTTCATGAAAACTTCTGCAATAGTATTTTCATTCAAGACCCTGACTCTAATGAGTACTTAAACATGTTACATTATTTATTAAGTAAAGAATCTAAATTACCCCCCCCCTCCCCCAGCTGAGTGGACCGAAGTTTGTGCATGCCCTCCATTTATTTTCAGTTGGTAATATGGATCCCACATGGCAAAATTTGGATACTTTACAAATCTGATGAGGTCAGTCTGTTGGAAAGTAAAGTGACACAGTCTGATGACCCACTACAAGAAACAACAGAATTCACCACCAGGCCCCAAACCATATTCCCAGGAAATTACTGAGGTTCACAGGATGACGTCTGCAGTTCCATACAGTCATGGGTACATTTCCATCATCACTCGACGGACATGATTAGAAATGTTCCAAGGTGTTTTACCATTTCTTACAGGCTGAGTGTGCCACTGAGTGACGAGGGCCCACGTCTGGTCTCAATCGGATTTTGTTGAAGGCCTCGAGCTCAGAAACACATATGGCTCATTTGGCAATTAAAAATAGGTTAGTTATGTAGTTTGATTGTTCTGGAAGTTCCTCATATATTCCATATCCCCTCTGACTTTGCAGCACATTTAGTGCATGTGTGACAGAGAGCCTCAGTCAGAGATGGATTAACTCTCTGATCTCGGTCGTTAGAGGATGATTCAGTACACCGGGTCCTTCGAGTGCCCAAGGCTGCAGGAGTCACAGAGTCATGTGATCCTTTATTTTTCCTCGTCTGCTCTTTGCTCTGACATTGGCGGATGTCAAACTGTCACTGACCTGCTAGGCAGAGATGAAACATCTGTAGGACATGCTTTGTTTGACTATCAAAGGGGAAGGTGGAGTTGTGTCAAAACGCCTTTAACACTCCTTTGGTAAAGATGAAGTCATGTACACATGAAAAAGAAAAAAAAAACATTTTTGTGCATTTTCCATTATGTACAGTTTCGACGTGTTTTAAGAGGAAGATCTGTTTGTGAAATCTGCATGCATGTAAGAGTCACAGAGTAATTACAATCAAAAAAGCTTGTAGATTCAAAGAGACACGGCGTGAGGAAGGAAAGGTGAGCACAGAGGAGTGATTTGAGGTGGCTGAGACCAGATGGAGCTGGAAAGGCTGCAGGAGAGGCCTGACTTGCAGGACGGTGCCCCTAACAAAGCAGAATCTCACGCATTTCTATATTTAGCATAGAGACCACAGATTGTAGCAAGAGCTTCGGGCCCTTTTGTCCAGACCGGGAAGAGCTGCTGCCATCCGTCTCAACGCCCGGGGCAAAGCACGATCTAGCTCACGCCAGTGTAAGGCAGGAGTGATGGGACTATGTCGTCTGAGTACATGATTACTTACTGCATACATGTGAAGCGATGATTCAGTAAGGACAGATGTTTTCAGACACAAGGTGAAAAGAAACACTTCAAATTTGGACTCACAAACACCCTGGCTAATCTTGCTGCTGTTTACAGGATCAAGTTATTCTCCTTCCCACAAGCATCAGAAAAGGCAAAACACATGTCTAGTGAAATAAAAAAAACTGACATTCAGTCCAAATGTCAAAGCTGCTGAGGCAATTCCAACTTCTCCTGTCCCCCGTCTTACCTTCACCATCCTCAGCACCTCCAGGACTGTCAGCACAACTGTCAGCCGTGACCGATGGACAGAGACTTTCAGAGAGCAGACTTCTGTCTTTGACCATCAACTGGGTCTTCATGAGTAGACATATAATGATCTACAATCTAACATTTGATGTAACTGCTGCTGTTTCAATGTTTCCAAACTCTATAGTATCCTCACATCTTTGTCCATACTGCTCTAACTTTTTACACATATTTTAGGAGGCTACATTGGACATACTAACACGGTGGCAGCTTCCAAACAGCAGTAAATGGAGCATTTGAACCTAAAAACAAATCAGTGTGCCTAAAATTTGACATCACCAAAATAAAATGGAATCTCCAAAGTGTCACTAAAAATCTGCTGCCACGTTTGTATACTGATACGAGACCTCATATTTAATATCTCTTTGATTTGAGGTCAGTAAAAGTTGCCTTTGTAACTTCGATTGTCCTTGGCGTTCTGTTTCTTTTTCCTTGAGCTGCCCACAACCTTTGCATCCTCTGTTCCTGCCTCGACCCATTCTAAAACCCGTCCATCACTCACAGCTCGCACGGCATCCCAGACAGACACACCAATCACTCAAACTATCAGCAAAACTATCAGCAGTACATTCCACTCACACAGACACAATTACCTCCCAGACAGGAATGCCCACTTCTACTAAGGTCAACTCTTGAAGACATAAACACATTTGCGAGTCATCAGTGACAACAATGCTTGAATGGAGCTTCTTCCTTTTGTACAGACCATTTTGCTGAATTACACAAACATGTTTTATTCATAAACTTGATCATTGACAGCAAATTTATTATTAAAAAAAGATTCAAGACATCTTTCTCTACAAAAACAATGATAATTTGTACATACAAAAAAATAAATGAAAAGTTGAGACCCCACACATTTCTGATGTGTTTCTCAATTACTTTTGTGGCATACAGAAACATTAAAATGGAAGAGTTGAAAACTCCATGAAGTCTTTAGAGACTTTAATCTTGTCCAAAATGTCCCTGAAAAGTGTGTTTACTGCTGCATAACTAGTTAACAACGTCGCTCACATGGGGTAGTTAAGCACCACATCTTGTTTGGCGAGCTCCAACAACATAGGATCGTCGAAGAACTTGCTGATACTCACATCCTCGCTTAGACCCTGTGAAGCAACAAAGGACACCAAGTATGTCTCGATTACAAGTTGGGTGATTTAACAGAAAATATCTCATCAGCTTTCAAAATCTTTAGTTTGACAGAAATTACTTTATCTAATTAGCTACTTACAGAAATTACCAGTCCAGATGACCCTGAATTATTCAAAGCTGTCATACTCTAGGCCAAAATGATGCACTGTGCTGTGATTCCCTACACCTGTCCTAACCCAAAAGATACTGTGGCCAACTGAATGCTCACCTTGCGCCTGCGGGTCTTGATCATGAACTCTCTGGCCAGATGGGGGGCAGGCTGAGGCTCCAGAGGCCTGATCACAATACTCTTGTCCAAGGGGTCACCAGGCACAATCTGTGGGGAAATACACAAGGCTGTTAAGGAGGGGTGGAAGTACATGGCCAAGAAGACTGAAAATCTCCCTAATTGTTTGTATCCAAGCACATTCTGAGGACAGATGACATACTGCATCCAAACTAAAATGTTTCAACAGCTGAGTGGACAATTTTGATGGATGTTTTAACCAGTTTCTAAATATCTGATTCATCTGCATGTCTGTCCAATTGTTACTGAGTCAGGAGTGTGTCCATCATAATGATGGAAAAAGCAAAGTGCAAGTTGTGTCACTCCTTGAGTTTGTGACAATGGTGCATCAGAACCCTATGAGTATATTGACTTAAAGGAACTATAGGTTCCAGGGGCTTTTAAAATGATTCCCTAAATCCATTATCTTAATGACTAACATGACCTTCACAGTGTGATCTCCGCATTGTCACAGACACACGATACATATCCGCTGTACTCAATAGGGAAGAGGATGGGAAGAGAAGTCTTGTTAGGAATGTTGGATGTCAAACAGTCACTCTGAAGTGCTTCTATATAGTGACCTTTAAAAGGTCCGGGCCTGGCACCAATGAGAGGGGAAGTACTGGAGCCAAATTTAAAGATCCCAACCCCATGGAAAGGTTAAAATGGAAGGAAAAGGGAAAAAATAATTGATGGAGTGGCTGAGGCTTATTTAACAGATGGATAAAAACGCTACGACAACAACAATGAACAATGTGTTTACAGGAGGTGTGGAGCTGATCAACACATGAGGATCTGCTGCATTTGTCCTACAAGCAGTAAAATAACTCCATGGCAGAGCCAACAATGATTTACAATAAAGACATCAAGGTGATGAGCACTTACACAACAGTCACAGTAAACTACAAAGAAAATGTATTTGCATTTTGTTTTCTTTTGTTGTGTTTTTTTTCTCTTCAAAAGGAATGTGTAACTTGTTTAGAAAAGTTATTATTTTAATTATTGTTACTACTGAATATTATCTTTTTCTGTTATTTGATAATCTGGTCACTTTTAATATTCACTGTACTTCAGATGCTGTGGAAATACAAAAAATGAATGCACTAGAGGAAGAATGAACTCATGGGTCTTAGTGGAAATATCTAGGAGAATATCGGCATAGCTTTAGAATCAATCAAAATGGATGTAAATGGTTAAATGGTCAAACAAATGCGTGTATTGTACACTAGTATTTTTGTAAATATACATTCATATTGGAACATAAGAGAAATTCCTGCTCAGCCTCTACAACATGGTTGTAAAGAATATGGGCATCACTTTTTAGTATTTCAGTGGATCTAAAAAAAATCATACAATGTAAATGTTTTAGTTTTTGCTGCTCCATTCCAAGCCTAAGCTTGAACCTAACCTTTTCTCAGCTTAAGTGTAAATGAAAGTCTCATTGGGCATTTCAAGCAGATAAAACATAAGAACATTTAAGAGGATAAAACATTAACAACCAGAACCAAAAATGACATGCTGTAGAATATTAATCAGTCACATGAAGTTAATTCATTCTAACTGACACTGCTTATGGAGAGTCCTGACACAAACACGTGTCAGACATGGCAGAGAGCGCGAGAGCCAGAGAGCGAGAGAGAGAGAGAGAGAGTGAGCGAGAGAGAGATTATACTTAAAACATAATGACTCAACACTCATTCCACATCAGAAACAATCAGCCAGGCTGGGCAGAGGTTTACAAGGTTGGTCATTGTGCAACGCCAGCTGCCACATGTTTGTGGATGTGAGTTTGTGTGAGTCGATGTGTGTGTGAGATTGGGACACAGATTGCTGTCAGGAGCCATTTTCAGGACTGATTGTGATCAAGGTCTTAGTGACTTAGGAAGTTGTCTGGACTACTACTAACTTTTCATAGTGCCTAAGTTGTAGGAGTTTCTGTTGAATGTTTTGAAAATACAGCTCAGGGTCTTTACCAAAAACACATGGGTTTTATTTGATTTAACACACGTTTAATTCAAACATAAAGCAGGTATGTGTCTCAGTTTTACCTGCCAATGGTGGAACACGGACAGGGCAAAGGCCTGCCCCTGCGTGTGTGTTCGAAGGTCTGTCTCAAAGCCAAAGGAGTCAATGGCTGGGATGAAGGCCTTGATGGTATAGAGGGGAGATCCTGGAATGGGGGCATCCTGAGTAACGTGACCCCTGTTGGAAAATACACACAGACAAATATATATATATATACAAATATATTTTAGAATGATCAATGCTTTATGTCATGATGTTATTGAGAACACACCAACCTTCTTCGTGCCAGCACTGTGTAGACGGCAGATACACAATCGGCTGGAGCCTGGACCTCCACAAAGTAATAGGGCTCCATTAGTCTTGGAGTCGCCTGTGACACAAAGGATCACAAGATACAATGAGGATAAAAGCCTACAGACACTGGAAGGTAGCGTCATCCCATTAATTCATAATCACAGTAGGTGTGAGTAATGAAAAAGCAAAGAGATAAGCAGCCAAAAACATGAAAGGAGGCCGTTATCACGGTGCAATTAAAAATAATCTGCATCAGCAAAATCCACAACCATAATCAAGGTAATGGAACATTAAGGTAAGTGGGCATGGAGGGGAAGTCTTGAGGAGCTAATGGAAGATGAGCAGAGACATAAGGTTTGAGAGTGATCTCACCATGAGGAAGGCAGAGTACACCACTCTCCTGGCTGTGGGGATGACCTGGCCTCCTCCTCTGTGGAGGGGCTCCTGAGCAATGACTGCATCCAGAATCTTAAATTTGACATTCCTGATTGCTAAAGGAAACAGAAGGATTTGATTAATAAAGGTGTGCTCCCCTGATATGATGATAAACCGCTTAACCATGTAATTTTAAAATATCTGTCTAGTAAATAAGAAATCCCAGTCTTCATCGTAGAACACATTGTAAAATTAACATAATTGAGTGGTCAACTGTTCAAAGGGAGCGCTTACGTTCATCACACAGAGGTCCTTCCCTGGTGCCCCACTGGAATCCCTGAACGATGCTGTCTTTGACTGAGCCAAGCAAAGCTTTGTCCACCTACAACAAGAACAGTAAACACATGCGATTGTCTAAAGCAGTGCATTTAATTTATTAATGACTGTTCCATTCACTTCCCTCTGCAAAAAAAGTTAAAATAGAGAAAAGATGTTTGAGTCTTAAAGAGCAAGTATCTGCTTGGTTTAGGGCTCACCTCCGAAGGGAGGGTGTCATCAACAAGGATGTTTGGCCCTGTGGTGTCCGGTCCAAAGGCCCAGATAGACCTAGCAGCCAGCAGATCCCAATCGTATTTTGTCTGGAAAAATTCTCCCAGTTTCTTCCTGTGATGAAGGAAGAGCACATGAAGAATTTGAACTCGGTTCGCACGTTGTGTCAGCTGCCAACATTGAGGTGATTGCTTGATAGGAGCGCAGAGAGACCAAAAGGACGAAGATGAGAGGAGCAGAGCAGAGGTTTAGATTAACGGTGTTCAGTAACACAGTGGAACTGAGTGGTGAAAAGAAGCAAATCAGATACACGTCCTTCATGTCACAGGGATATGAACATTAGTTCATGATTCAATTATAGTGACTCACTGGTTTGACACCAAGGATATTTCAAAAATCATGAATGTAAAACATAAGGTTAACAGGCTCTTCATTACAAATGCTCAATATGGAGTAAGAATCTTAAGACGTACAAGGGACAAAAAATTGCCCAAGTGCACAGGCATCTATTTATTCGAAGGAATATTATAAATATATCTATTTACAGGGCTTTGACAATTAGTGATAGCATTGCTACCATCCTTCACTTTCTATAAAGTAAAGTATTAAACTAAAGCCAATTTAAGGACTCAATGCAAAACCAATTATCATTTAGACATGCTTGCTCATCACTAACAGGACAATAATAGAGATAGAATGGCTCTGAAACAGAGAAATTTAACAAGGCTGGAACCATATCTGAGAGCTAGGAAACAATGCAAACCTACGTACATTATGATCATCATATCTTGGCTTAATTAACCAATTACTAATTAAGCCACTAGTGCTGTAACTAATGACTGTTTTAATCATCCACTAATCGAACAATTATTGGAAAGATGAATTGAGTAATTTAGCACTTATTGCAACATTGAATCAGTAGCTGTTACTGAACTATTCAATGTGTCTACGGCTGAATTACACATGAGCTAGCTAACACTGAAAACAACATGAGACCATCTTTGGAAGATGCTAGTAAGGGGTTTTATTATGACAAAAAATATTAATCTAAAAATTAATTGGGCCTACCCTCTCACATTTTTTCACTTAGAAGACATAAACTCACAGACTCAAACTCACTACTATTAGCATGCTAGCTTGTGGTTTCATCTCAAGTCATTCAACAGGGCTGTGCTAGCTAATGGTAACAATATCTTTAGCAAATGATCTATTGATCTAACTGTGTCAATAATCTCTCGTCTGGCCTAATGCTGACTTTGGGTTAAAACACAGCCTGGTTAGTCACCTGACTGGACAATAGGAGGGAAGGCAGCTCAACTTGAATGCTTAAAGGAGGAGTACAAAGTTTGAGTTTAAAATATTCTCAACCCCGAGTTCGGACAGCGATTCGACCATGGAAATAATTGGCGACAAATTTTTGTGGACAATACGTTGCAGCCGTAAAATAGATTTGTTAATACTTTGAATGTGTGAATGGACATTGTGGTGGGGGAAGCGCCAGATGAAGTTGGTGTAACATACCTGTTCCATGTGATTTGCACAACTTCGTTCTCTATGTCCTCAGCCAGTCCCTTCTCCAAGGGCTCTGCAATCATTGTGATCTTATTCCTGTCAATTAAATCACAAAGCTGTCAATCAATTATTCTCAGATGAGGAAAATTTGGCCAGAGGGAAGGAGTCCCTCTGACAATTTCTCAAGACAGCAGAAGTCCATGTCATAAGTAACTACATTTAAAGAGGACATAATGAATTATACTGATATCCTTTCCAAGACACAGGCGTATTATGTCACTCTGAATAAACTGAAAAATGTTCAATACACACTTCTTGTTTGGAGTTTCAGCAAAGCACTTGAGAGATGAAGTCTCCACAACGGTTTCACAGAATGTCACAACTGGGTCAGCAACCTGTGGGTAAAAATGAAGATAATTACGTCGAGAAACTTCATTCCCCACAAGGACTCCAACTTTTACAATATCCATTTTAAATGAAAATTATATTTGTGGGGAGTCTCCTCTTGCTGATCCTATTGAAATTATTGAAATTAAAACTGCTATTAAATACACTATGGACACATTCTTGAGCAATATCTAACTAAAAAAGTGAAAAACGTACTTTAATGTCGATCTCAGAGTACATCTTGCGCAGGTCATGCATGACACAGTCCAGGTAGAGTTCTCCTGTGCCTAGGATAACGTGCTCTCCAGACTCCTCCACCTGGAAGAGAAACACACCAAAACTGTAGCAACCTAATATCGCTTATTCCTTATCTTTAATTCTCTTGGGCTCAACATTTATTGAGCCCATGTTACATCAAATGCTTTCTAATCTCACTGCAATGCACTACTGCAAAAGAGCATTTTTAGAGCCGTACCTTTGTAGTGAGAGAAGGATAGCTCTTGTTAACCTTCCTCAATCCATCCAACATTTTAGGCAGCTCTGAGGGGTTGACAGGCTCCACAGCAATCTTGATAACGGACGCTGTGTTGAACTTGAGCGGCCTGAAGATCTGAGCCTAGCACACAAGATTTTAAATTGAAAAACTGTTCTGGACCAAATGGTAAGTCAGGGATCTGAGTTTTTCTCCTTTTTGTCTCACCTCTTCGTTCCCTCTGGGCTCTGTGATAGTGGCTGTCTTAACTATTGGCTGATCACAGCCTTCAATGAGCACCCAGTTGCCGGCAGGCACTCTGTTAACTTCAATTTGGTATCTGGAGAGAGTGAAGGAAACAATAATAGGATCTTATGCACATGATCATTGATTGCTGTCACGACAAAAAAATAAGGAAACTAAACATTGACTGTACCTGGCAACTGAAATCCAGAGGCGCCCGACAGTACAGACCTGGGAGTCTTCCTCATCCTCAAGGGTGTAGTTTTCTCCCAAAACCTTGACGGGCTGACCTGCCTGAATGGTCCCACTCAGCACCCTGCCAAAGGCATGAAATTGAACCCCGTCCTCAGTGCTGTACATCTTGGTGGTGTGGCACATCAAAGGACCCTACGGGTGAGAGACATGAGGACATTAGGAAAGAGGGATAAGAGAGACAGGATATGTGAAAGGAAAGTCTTACGAATGGAATCAAACGTTTCCTCCTGAAGAACTGCACTATGATTGAGGCAAGAAGTAATAAGACTTCCTGAATGATATAGGAAAACATGATCAATGTCTTCCAATGTCTTGTACGGGCTTGTTTATTAGTTTATTTAATTTCAGGCCGATTACAACATCCTGTTGGTTTAATCTGTGAGAGCTCTGAGAGACTCCAGTAATTTGGAGTTAGTCGTGTGTTTAGTTCTGCCTCTAATACTTACATCAGGGTCACATTCTGCCATGGCCTCCCCCAGGTCTGAATCCAGGCCTCCTGTGTAAGTGTGCTCTATCTTGTTCCTAGCGCCCTCCTGTGGTGAGGGGATATGCTGTATACACATATCCACAAAGCCTGTTAGGAAGAGTTTGGAGTTAATTAGAATGTGACAAAAATTACATTTTTTAAAAAAAAGAATAATAATTACAAAGTAGAAATATAACTGTCAGTGTAACAACACAGGTGGCAGTGATGGAGATTGGAATAGGAGACAAACCAGTGAACTCTCCAAAGAAGCGGTTACAGACAAGTCTCAGCAGGGGTCGAATGTTCAATTTCAGTTCCTCTTTAGTCAGGTGGATTCCTAGCTCATCCAAGACCCGAGGGAGTGAAGTATCCACATCCCCGACAACCTGGAGAAAAAGAAAATATGCTTGTGGGTTAGAAATTCAGTCATGACTCTTTCGGACCATCTCTGTTGGTTATAGCTGTATGCATGCAAATAAAATGTTCAACCTGTGAAAGGATTTTGTAGAGAGGTTCCAGGACAAACTCCACAAAGCTACGCTGTGAATTACTGCTGGGAGCTTTCTTTGTGAACTTGCGCCTGAGCAGAGAAGAGAACAGAAAAACCACAGATAGAGGAACGGCGTGTTAGGAATGTTGGATGAAAACTTAGCATCAGGTATTATTGGTCAGTGTAAATCCTGATAACTATTTACGTTTTGGGGTTGAAATAAATGTCTCCCCAGAGCCTCTTGGCAAACTCATTATAGTTGATATCCCCTGCAAACACAGAAAGAAGTTGCTGGATACCTCAGATAATACATTCAACAAGTGATAAAAGACATACTAGTCATTTGTTGTGAGCCTATGTGCTAAAGCATTATCTTACCATAAGTGTCTGAGTAGATCTTAGCAAAAGAACCCAGGGTGAAGCAGATACTGTACTGAGAGCTGGCAAAGCACACATTTCCAAGGAGAGGGGACACCACCATGTTCTCGTCAGTTGAGTATGTGCTGAAATGGAAGAAAAAAAGATCACAAACAGGGGTTCATTATGCTCCACTAACATTATCTGACACTTTTCACATTGACATTCAATGTCAATAGAGGGTTTTATTTCATATACATATAACACACATATCTCTCACATTGAACCATCAACATTCACAAGAATAGCATCTCTTCTTTAAAAAGTGTGGCATTATGTAAAGCTCCTCGTTGTGGGACAACAAAATATTATCTTATTTTATCTTCTCGTTTATGGCTTACGCAGAAAATTACCTCAGCAAACCATTGACCTCATCGACAATGTGGCGGAGTTTATAATAAGCATCTGTGGGGGGCAGCTTGAGCTCAACAATGAGCCGGTCCACTTTATTGATGCAGATGGTGATAGCCATACGTTCCTGAACTGCGTGTTTGATGAGGCGCTCTGTGTTCAACATAACCTTAAAATGAATGGAGAAGCATGTAGTGTGTTAATCACTTTAGAAGAAATCAACATGTAGAGAAAAATATGTAGAGAGGTAGGGTGGAGTTGGTAGAATGAAATGAAGGAAAACTGAGTCACTCACTCCTTCTGCTGCATCAATGAAGAGGACGATGCCGTCTGAGATCCGAATGCTAGATGTGACCTCGTCTGAGAAGTTTACATGACCTTCAAAGGGAAAAATCATTCATATCACTTTCTACTTTTCAACACTAACACTAAAAATACATTTCATAAACAAGGTCCCTAGTTGTACCCCCAAGCCAACAACAGGGCCAAATCAGCTAGCTATCCAATTAATGATGTGATTGTTAAACAAGTTTGTGCAAAATAATAATTAATAACTGACAAATTGTTAGGTTACATACATTCATTAGCCAACACAAGCATGGCACTGCTTAAAAAAAAAGAAAAGCAGGGGAAAGACAACCAAATATTTTTACGTTTTTCTCCAAAACTCCAGAGTCAAATAAAGACACAGATGAAAAATAAGGGAGAAAAACAGACATGCGGCAAGGACTGCGAGGAGCAAAGGGTGTTGGGTTGGGAGGCTTGAACATCATTGACGCAGGTCTATATCACCAATGCAGGTGACATTGTTCTCCAAGCCAAGAAATATTAAGTGCAGCGGCGACTAATGCGCTGTGTTCATCATTTGTGCACTGTTAACAGTTTAACTATTAAGTGATCTAACAGTCATGTGACTGTTATACTTTGTTACAATTTGATATAATATTTCATTATGTGGATTTGATCTGCATTTCATTTATCTATTTTTAAGGTTTTAACTTCTTATTTTCCAGGTAAGCTTAGTTAACCAAATAAAAATTATGTTGTTTGCTTTCACTTCAGCGTGAAGTAATTACATGTGAAGCTTTTAGTCTGTTATTAATGGAGCTTCTTAAGTCATTTACATGGAAATAACTAACCAAAAAAGTTGCATCGCATGAGAAACAAATAACAAAAATTTTGCCGCACACCCCATCCTTATAGCCACTTGCCACTGGGCCTACAATAGTTTTGAGGGGGAAAATGCAAGGTACAAGGTACAAAGCAAAATACCTGGTGTATCCATGATGTTAAAGAGGTAAGATTTCCCTCTGGAATCAGGCAGGACCATTGTGACTGGAGTGCTCTTGATACCAACTCCTCTCTATTAAAACAGAAAAAGATATCATCATATGCAGTCCTCTACTTTTCGCACAGCAGAATGAAAAACAATGAATTGCATTGCAAATTAGTAATTCTGTTGATATCTGCATTTGTATTTTCACCATATGGAAACTCAATAAATGTAACTTACAAATCAGCCCAAACACTCACCTCTTGTTCAGTAAAGAGGATATCTGTGTATCGGAGCTGAAAGAAGGACAATGTGTTAATCCCTGACAGGATATGTAGAATTTAAGTATCAAAAAGCAAAGATTTGCATTTTTAGAAACAGTACTCACATCCACATCGTCTCTCTTCCTGATTTCTGGGTGTGTTTGTTCAATCAGGCAGTCCACAAAACAGGTCTAAATGAAACAAATAAATGAAATAAATCCCCAGGCATCATGCATGAGACCAATGTGGCCATGTTATTAGTTAAGTTAAGTTCTAAAAATTTCCTGTCGTTTGATAGAAATTTTGTCTTAGAAACACATATGCTGTTTGGCAAATTTCCAGTATAGATCATTGTTAAAGAGACAAACTGAACCAGTTCCAGCTGCATACATGCTCCAGGCAGCCTCTTACCTTTCCATGGTGAAGGTGACCACACAGGGTGACATTACGGATCAACTCTGAACTGTCCATCAAATCAGCGAGAAATCTGCCAAAAGGAAGGAAGTATATCTTTTGAAAACAAATACGCACACAGAGTACAGTATGTACACTATAAATGCCGTTTGTAACTGTAAATACAGGAAACCGCAAAAGGAAACGTAAACATCGCAACACGTAGATTTTTTTTTCAGCAAAAATCAGGTATCGTTTACCATTTAATCAGACAAAACGGTGTAAACTTACTCCATGTCATACACAGTAGCTGGTAGGTCCTGCTCCATCAAGGTAAACTGCTTATTCTTCACAGGTTTGATAATGGGCTCTGGTAGGAGTGGAAACAAAAATTATATTACTTGTTATTATATTACTTGTGGCTGAGCTGCACTTCTGCACTTATTTTTACTTTTACTTATATATATAAATCAAAGCTGAAATTGGTTCTCCAGTGCAGTCGAACAATCCATCACACACTTGTACAGATGTGTTGAATAGATAACTGTATAGTATGTATACAACAACTGCACTCTTTTTTATAACACAGTGATTGAGAATATTGGCAGAAAAAGATGTTCATGTTATGTCCAAGCATTTCTCTATACCATTTTTCACACAATCAGACCTTTGGATATTGTATTTTATTGTATTGTTTGCATATTGTGGCATCACGCACAAAATCCAAATCAGGACAAAAGACAACTGTCAATTTTACTGACGTAATGCTTCAGACAGTTACTAAAGACTTCTAGAATTAAAATTTAAACTCACAATCTGACAAGAGGACCACTGCTTGATTAGAAATCAATATGTGATATGACTGACTTCTTTCACGTAACAGATCATTAACTGAGAAAAATCCCTGCCAAAAATGTAATTATTCAGTGGGGGAGTGGTGCCCAAAAAATAATGTTGTGAGAAAAGTTCTATTAATTTAATGGTTTGTTGCACACTCTCTCTCTATTTATGTATGTGGGCTTGTGTGGTTGTACATGTGGGTCTGACTGTGCTCTGTCTCATCTGGTCTACCAAGCAATGGCTGTGGAATTATGGAACCTGAAAAGTTGTTGGATCAACTCTGGCAATGTTACTATGGTCTCGTTGAAGAATGAAATGGTCCAGCATTAGGGCTTACAGTCACACACACATCGCTATACCTGAATATGCAAACACATTTACATAAAGACAGCTCTGTGAGAACGAGGCTCATCTCTAACCTGTCAAAGGCTGTGTGTCCTCCTCTTGAACAATCGTTTCCACTTCTGGCCCATAAACTTCCTCTGCTGTAGGATAATATTTCTTATCCTCATGCAGGACCACCTCCATGCCAGGAACATCATCATCAGCATCAGCTGCATCATCTTCATCATCTTCATCACCCTTCACAAGGACAGCGTCGTTATAACAAAAAACATGCACGTACTGCATATGGCAAGTACTCTTTTACAACTGTTTACACAAGAATACCTCATCAACATCTCTGTCCTCTGCATCCAGGTCATCGTCATCATCGTCAGAGTCAAGCTCTGGACCAATGTAGTTCCCAAACTCATCGTACAGATCAGCCTCCATCTTTCAGAGACCTGAGAGGGTGTAAATTCACAGTAACTCCAATGTAAGTTGATGCTATTGTACTCAACATGTACCGGTAACTCAATTTACTATAAAAAGGACAAATTAACAAATAAAACACTAAATCTTTAATGGTTATTAATGTAAAAAGGATCATTAAATGTATACAAATTAGTTTTAGAAACCCATAACTATTTGCCTCAAAATGGACTAAATCAACAAATCATTTACTGTGTTTAAGGGGTTAAAAAACAAACATCTGAGCCAGCAACCAACAATGAAACAACATAAGTCTTCTTTAGCTTAAAAAACGATCATTTATATCGGGTTGGTTTTTCATTAAGCGTCTATACTTGCAGAATTTGGTTATAGCTGAGATTCTTTACAGAATAACATCAAACAGTCGGGCTTATATCTAAATTAAAGCAAGAAATCTATATTAGAGGTACGGCTTATGCTAATGCTAATTGCCGAGTGTATGCAAAGTGGACCCCTTTGTTACATCAGATGTTTTCTACGGATCTTTTCTAAGCATTTCAACAAATTAGTTCACCTATTTTATTGACCGCGGCCCGGTTATTTGTATTAGAGAGGCGGTAACGTGGTTAAATTATTAGCACGCCATGATGCTAACAGCCAAAGCAATGAATGACTCTTGGGTCGACGTTTCAGTTGCGTTCATATTGATGTTAAACGATGGAACTAGAGATGGTTTCAAGCTACACGCTAATAGTTAAGGTCACTCACCTGTAGTTTGTTAAAGTAAAGTCAGAAAATTTACAATGAAAACTGGACAAAAATCAGAAGCTTTTTCAAACTGTAGGAAATGTATATCCATATAGCGCCATGCGCACCAGCAACTGCTTCCGGGTTACCCTCCACTACTGGTACACGTCGGCTCACTAGCGCTCCCGTTGTTTACGCTTGCGACAACATCTATCGTAGTAGTTCTACTATTACTCGTAAGTGGCAGTAACATCGAACACCTAACAGATAAAAATACATAAAGATTGATAATGTCAGCGTAGAAGAAAATCATGATCGCTCATTCACAATTTTACCAAACGGTATGATATTAGCTTGTTTCTGTCGGTTCTCAACACATTGCAAATTAGGAGAATTTCTAATTTATATGCCATTGCTTAGAAAGTAAGGGTTACTGAAACAGCTTTTTCAACATAACTATTATAATTTTCTGAAATGTATTTTCTTAGTGCCATATTCAACTGTATCATAATTATTAATGGTCACCAACATCAAAATGTTCATTTGATCATAGTTAAATACTAAATGAATTTGGTCAAGATTTTTGTATCGTATTTTCCTGGAAAATGTGTAACTGTCGGTATTTGTAAACACAGATCACTGACTCATTTACCTTTATGTATTTCAATCAATGTCAAGTGTAATACCGCAATAATAACCTGATTATTATTATACATTATATTACAATTTGATTTCTATACTTTGGAATTTTAACATTCATTTTGGGCGGCACAGTGGCGTGGTAAATAGCACTGTTGCTTCACAGCAAGAAGGTCATGGATTTGAATTCCGGGGTCGACCTCTGCACCTTTCTGTGTTGGTTTCCTCTGGGTGCGCCGGTTTCCCCCACCCACAAAAACATGTACGTTAGGTGAATCTCTCCTGCCATTGCCCCTGACCAAGACAAGGTAGAAGATCTGGAGTTGGTTCCCGGGCGCTGTTGTGTGTGTGTGTGTGTGTGTGTGTGTGTGTGTGTGTGCACTTGCATGTGCTGCCCCTGCTCCTCATTGGGGATGGGTGGAATGATGGTAAGATGTGAGAATGGTAAGAATGCGAAGAATCAATTTCCCTACAGGAATCAATAAAGTTCCCTTCTGTTTTTTCATTCTGTAATCAGTAATTTATGGAATGCTTGTATTATTGTATATCTGATAAATATGTTGCTTCAAATAGGACTAACCATCTATTTATAGGCATATTATGAAACATAGCTTGTTGACTTGTGTGGTATTGTGCATTGTGTATTGTGACTTTTCTATGGTTAATTCTTAACACATAACACTCGAATGGTTATCAATCAATCTTCATCTCATATTAAGTCAGAACGCTGAGAGCATCCTGCTATTCCCATATCATTTTATGTTTAGTAATCTTAATTCATCATCTTGTAAGTGCATTGAGATTTGATAATAATTCCAGACAACATTTCAGTTGATGGCTTTATTCCTGCTGGTGTCAATAAATTCTTCTGTAGGCCTCCATGCCTACATGTTGTAACAGGACAGTTTAATGACAAACGAGTAACAAACAAACACTTTTATCACTCAAAACATTTTCAAATTATTCCTTAACAAAATTGTTACTACAAACGTATTTGGTCCTCTTTATTATCCACTCCTGCCATCAGGGGGCAGTATTATAGGCACGTATTCTATTGAGACAAGAATTTAACAATTGACATTTAAAAGTGCGTTTTTACAAAAACACATTTAAAATGTTACTCAGCTAAAATAAACAAATATTTGGCTAGCGTTACTATTGTTGTCCATAGAAGAAAATATTACAGCTTAACACAACAGAAAGCAAGGGCTAAATATTCAAACCATAAAAAAATGACACTTAGGCTAATATTTACAATTTGATTTTGCTCCTTAATAATCAACAACAGCGTATTGGATTTCTCACTGCTGCTGATTCAGTGATTTTAGGGGACAGTGGCTGGTTTCGTAATTATTAACCTGCTGATGTTTTCCTAAGCTCTGTCCCTCCTGTGACCTAAGGATTAAAAAACATGACAAGCTACACTGAAGCTGAAACACATCTGTCTACAGGTATTCTGCACACTTTGACCTTAAAATAATTGTGAGCACCGATCTGAGAGGAGAAATTACCTGGGAATAGAACTCAGTGTCCTAACTATATTTGGCCTCTTGTCTCTTATGTTCTCTCTTTATTCCGTCACCAGCTTCCTCAGCTTCTGCACCACCTCATCCGCGCTGACCCACGGCACCGTGACTGCCTTGAACTCCCCGGGCATGGACTCGTGAGTCTCAATGATCAGCCGGTGCATGGGGAAACCCCGTCGCGGGAAGGCCACGTCTCGGTGCCCCAAGGATAGCGCAGGGCAGAAGTCGTTGGCACCGTCCCCCACATAGAAGACTCTCTGGTAAGGCCGACCTCGCTCCTGTGTCCTGCGGGCCACGTAGTCCCTGACGATCCGCTGCTTGCACATGTTTTCGGGGCACCGTGGACAGTCGTGGGAGTGGAAGGGTCGCAGCACCAGCCGCCCATCTTTATTGAAGGTCGCAGGGTTGGAGAAGATCCTGTGGAAGAGATGGTAAGCTCCAGCGCGACGGAGCCAGGACTCGATGAAGAAGGTGTTGGCATCGGATAACAACACTACCTCGAAGTCCTGCGGGGGCCTTGTGCGGAGGAACTGGAAGAGGACGAGCATGCCCGGGGTGGCAGGGATCTTTTCCATCACCGTGCGGATGTCGCTCTCGGTGACGCCTTGCTCCGCCAGGTAGGCCAGCACTCGCTGCATGTACTCATTGTAGTGGCCAGGCTGGTAGGTGTCCTTCAGCCAGCCTGGGAGGTGCTGACCCGGGGCTGCCTGCACCACCATGTCATCGCTGGTCTCATCCACGATGGTCTCATCAAAGTCAAAGAAGATGAGGAAGCGCTTGTCAGAGGAGATCTGTGCCGATTGGGAGGCCATGATATCTGAACGTCTGGATCTGGGAGGTAGGTCCTCTTCTCCTGGGGGATGGGGTGGGACATAACAGCAGTTGAAGATAGAGTCCCCCATCACTGATTTATGTCACACCTCTTATAGTTGCCAAGGGGACACTTAAACGCTTCTCATCTCCAACTCCAACATCCCATGAATGGCAGGCCACCGGGGCTAAAGGTTGGCTTTCTGGGACACATTAGTGTGTGTGTAGACCAAGGAGGGGAAGGGGTGGTGGCAGAAACAGTCATGTAAAGATATAAGTGAGAAAAATAAGTATTTTATTTCTAATAAGAGCATAAGAGCCTTTAAAATAAACCAAATAACAGCCAGTCAGAAGCCTTCACCATCTAGAGCAATATAAGTGCGTGTGTGTGTGTACGGGGAGGGAGTTAAACCGCAGAGCTTAGACGTACAGGAAACGAAAACCAACGCAAAAACGTGCCTTCACACAGCAGGAAAGGAAGCGTGTATTGCCTGTTTTGCATACCTTTGGATTGTTGTGGATGTCACCCGAGGATCGCCACTTCCCAAAAAGGCGCCCTCAAGCTGTGCGACGGGTTTTGTCTGTAATTTAGAGCATGGGGAGAGGCAATTAATGCAGAAGAGCAAGGACGCACAGCAGCATTGTGCTTTAAATGAAGCGCAAACATTTATTCTATTGCCAGTGGCGTCACGGTAGTTTACCGATCAATCCACCGGTCACCGAGCGTTCACACACGGTATTAACCTAGCCTTATACAGGTCGTGGGGTCCACTTCAAAAAAAAAACATGCAACAAAAACGCTATAATGAAGGTAATATTGTTAAAACACGGTAATGTTTTCTAAGAGCGCACACACGATATGAAGATAGGGAAGTATCTCTAAGCTTTATAACATGTTGTAAAAATATAACAACAACATACGATTACAAACGCATTGTCAACATGACAGTTCTATTTACTGTTTAAGTCTATAGGAAGACAGGAAGAAGTTGTAAAAAAGAAGGCAAACACATTTCATTTTTTTAGATCGTGTAGTCCCGGATTGGTCATCCTTTCCATTGAGCAAACATAAAATAAACAAAAAGTAAACATACAAGTCAGTCTAGTTCGAAATGCAACAAATGCAGTGCACTGCCTCCACACATAACATAGCTCAAAGTTCAAATCTCACAAAATGGCCAAAACATATCACCGAAGTACTGACTCCAGACGTCGGTCCCGGTGTCGGTCAGGTCCGATCCGGTCTCACAAAGCAGAGTGAGTGTTCCGCCGGTGAACCGCTGCACTTTTATATGACAGCTCAAAGTAGCAGCGGCGCTGTTGTGTATGAACGCGCCTCCGAGTCCGCCCATTTAATAACATCCTAGTGGACGCGTTCACGTGTCTTTCACGCAGGAAAAGAGCGGAAGGATGTTGAAGACAAACAACAGGAGCTGTAGGAAGAATGGCGTTCGACACCAATATTTCCTACTGTACGTCAACGCAACGCAAACACCAAACTCTCTAGAATGTGTCAGTATTCGTTTTAATAGGCTTTCGTTATACATGTATGACTTTATAGATGTGTGGCGTTTTTCCACAAGGGGAATACTAACCAGGGACATAACAACCATCCTTTATGTGCTCTCAGTGTGGCCCCAGTGCTCTCCATTTAAGCTCCAGTTAGAGGGCGTGGTTCCATTATTGACGAATGAAAGTATTACAGTGACGCAAAATCAAGACATTGCGTGTCAAGCGATCGCCATGCTGGATTACCAACAACACGCAGTATAGAGCAGGACAGTAGTTAGTATGTTTATAGATGACATCATGGTGAAATGGTTGTTTTCTGTGCACTTTGGGGTGTTTTGTTTTGTGAATACTAACACAGGGTGAAGAAACACAAGCCCACAGAGATAAAGCCGTTCCAGATAAGTGACAGTTTCAGGTACGCTGATGTAGACTGATAGCTTTGAATTGGATTGTTTATAATGGTTACCAAACTGGGCGCAGCTTGGGCGATGGCCGATGTAGGGCAGAACAGACGCTGTGGACACGGCTTAGGGAAACCTCAGGCATTTACTGATCCATTGCCCAGTTTTGTTCATTGTGCACTGAAATCCGATTGGGTGCCAGGCAGTTTCAACCCCATTCTTGTAATACCACTGAAAATGCCTTAAAGTAAATTGTGAATTATCATGTGGTTAATATGGTTTATGTAACAGGACAATTGATCTTCTAAATCTGGATGTTTCATCCTACAGTGCAGCGAAAACACATAGTCCAGCAGTGTACTGTGTAGAAACTGTAGTGTGTACTGCACAGGCTTAGCATCAACTGGTTGATTGACTGATTTGATGTATGCCAAATGGAACACTGACTAATTTGTTAAAAAGGAAATAATAATACTTGGATGTTGCCAATCAAGCCGACCAAATCTTATAAAATTGAAACTTCCAGCTGACTAGTTGGAGGTGGACATCCCCTACTATCCAGTTCAATGAAAGGAACGTCCCCTCCTGAGCACGAGGGGCTGTTACCTGTACCTATTGGGTACGGGTAAGGATCAAGGGGGATAGATTTCAGGCTTTGATGGATTCTGGCTGTATGCAGGCCATGATCCATTAAAGTCTTATTAAAAAATGCTTAGTATGAAGGTTGCGGTCAGCTCTTGCCTGTTGCGCCCTGCAATTCTGGGAACTGATTGGATGGGATTTGGGGGATTGCTAAAAAGGGGAAAATGGTTGCTCACGACCAACTAAATCATGTGCATTATATGAGGTGCTGGCTGGTGACGCACGGTCAGTCGACACTGGCAGCAGGCGTTTGAGTAGATTAAAGTCCCTCTGTGGTGAGCCACTGCTATACACACCTAACTCCTCTTTACCTTGTCTCCAGTCAGATGTGTTAGTCAGAGGGCATCACGCGGATTTTCGGTTGTATTTGGCTTTACATCCCTTTAACTTCAAGGCCGCGGTCATGGATGGTCGTGGCTGATTTCCTCTGTCAGCTGTCACATTGCCCTAGTGTGGCTATGTGAGTCAGGCACGGTTAAGCATAGTCTGAGGGTGTGTAGTAGTGATTCTTGACTGGATTGCGATGGCTGCATCCAATTTGATAATGAAGATTCAACCCACATATCCTGTGAGGGCCAAACCACTGGAAATACACAGACGGACAGAGTATTCTGAACCATACTGCTCATTGCTCAGTGCTGAAGAGCTTTATGTGCAAGAGAGGAGGTGGTGATCTGTATTCACGTCTATGTGTGTGTGTGCCTGTGGCTACAGTCAGAAATTGATCCTGTCACAAACATATTTGGGGGAACTGACTGTAATAAGTCAATCAAACAATTCAATTCCATGCGGTTTCAACAGGGTTTCCGTATAATAAACATTGCAAGGAGATGCAGATGATTGTTGCCTGTTTATCCAACACTCTCACTAATAAAACATATGCTATAAAAAACAAAAACCTCTCTTTTTCCTTATCTTCCCACTGACAGACGGCAGCCTCCACCGTCACCACTACATGGCGTAATGACTAACAGCTGGGGCGGCCAACTATTTTCAAACCCAAATGAGAATGGAGATGTTCAGACGGTGTTATTATCCCCTCCACTCATGAAGTGAGCCGCAGTACCTGACCACCCACTCACCAGCAGTGAGACACACACACACACACACACACACACACACACACACACACCCCCCTTGTGGGATTACATGACTCATTAGTGTGCCACTTGATCCATCAGCTACCTATGGTGATTAAGAGAATGCAACTTTTAAGAAGGTAGCAACAAACTATTAATACATTAATACTGGAAGAAATGCACAAGACACTTGCAGTGTTGTATGCAATGAGCCTGAAAGAGCAAAAACAGGAAGAGGCCAGTAAGAACATGCTGTAAAAAGCATGTCAATTCTGAAAATCAACATTAATAAGAAAAGATATCAGATGGAATCAGTTGTGAATTTATGAAGCTGTCGCATTGAACCCTATCTTTAACTTGAAAATGAAAACAGTATGTTTCTTAAATGTTTCATTACTTGGCTCTGCTTGAGCTTGTTAGTCGAGTGAACAACTTGAGCATTGATAAGAAAAGGCCAACAATATTTCATAATCATGGCTACTTGTTTTTACTTCTCAAAGTTAGCAGAGTCCGTTAAATGTACATTATCAAAAAACATTTCCGCTTTTCCTCGATCTCCAGATAACATACAAAAAACACAAAACCAGGAACTTATAAAGCTGCACATTTTGTACCAGATACAATAATAAAATACACAATGCTACATTAAGTGGTTAAAAATACAAAGGGGAGAAAGTATATTGATTTTTTAAACATCTTTGAAGAATATACAATGTTATTTTTTTCTTAACTAGCCAAGAGTTTTAGTAGAAAGTGCATTCTATACAACAAAGAAAACAGGAGGAGAATCATTGGCCAAACTTAAAGACATAACCGACATAACATGATATACAAATGTCCATGAGCAGACAAAATGACATTTCAGATGAAGGTGGGAGGCGACAGTGTAAAAGTGCCAAAGCGAGAGCTGCATCATTAAAGTTTTGGGGGAGTGAGGATCCATTTTGCTGTATATGTGAATTATTTTAAGATAGGAAATTAAATTTAGGCACACACTACAAGCTGTGTGTTTTGCTATGATGCTTTTCACACTATCCACCTCCTCTTGGGATTCTCCTCCTTTTCCTTGCCTAAAAACATCCACTCCAAGTAATCGCCTCCACCCTTTCACATGCAGTAACAACTGCTCTCTCTTCCACAATGCATTGTTAGTCCCCCCCCCCACGCCTGCGCCTAAGCCACGCAGCAGTAAAGTGCAGAGAATAGACATATGAAAAGGCTTTAAAAAGAAAAAAAACAAACAAACCAAAAGACATACCCCATATTGCAAAATATTTTGCAGAGGAATTAACCCCGGGAGACAGGATGATAAAGCAAAGTCAGCGATATGCACGCCTACAAAAATGGCAGGATTGTTGCAGGACTTATATCAACACAGAAAAAATAGGCCAGAGTTCAACCAGTTCAAAACAAAATACCATGAATGCTGAAGATGAAGTGTGCCTTAAATGGGGTAAATGTTGTGGCTTGTGGTACAAAAGCACAGGGGACTACTAGACAGGCTGGTAGAGATAAATCTCTTGCTTTCACTCACACACACCTCAATGTTGATGCTTAACACTAATCTGAGAATGGCTGAACTGGATGATGTGAAACTAACAGAATCACATCGTGCCACCACAATTCATGCCAAGTGTTTGCAACCGTTTCTGTGCCTTTTTAACAAACAACACTCACACCATTGGACTTAATATCAATCCATACACGCAAGTCCTTGTGATCATATGTATGCTTATCTACACAAGTATTCCAAGACGATGTAAAACCACTGCCTACTATGCTGTGAGATTTTTTTTACCATGTGTTAAGAAAATATCTAGAGAACCATTAATTATATTAAAACCAAATGATGGACATTAAAACATGAATAAATCATTGGCCATTATTCTGGGCGGTCAACATTCGGCAGGTTTAGATGTGTGTTTGCCTGTTTGAATTGAAGTATGACAGAGGTATAAAGCACAACTAAAACCACAAACCAAACATTGGAATGCAGACAGATCAGAAAATTCATGACGGTTAAGAACTGTTATGACAAAGGTTCCAGGTCTGTGGACTGTGTATGTCAAATGACCTTTAACGTGATAACCCGTATCTTTTGACAGCAGCAAAGGAGGTGGGGTGGGGGAGCAGAGAGAAATCCAAATGGGGCCATATGTCTGACCCCTCACAGTGGCAGTATTTGACAGTCATTCATTATCTAAAAGCATCGCTTGATCAACATTACTGAAAGCTGTGGTTACTGATCAAACTGAGATCACTGACCATATGGTCTAGTTTGTGTGTGTGTGTGTGTGTGTGTGTGTGTGTGTGGATGTGTGTGTGTGTATGTATGTGCTTGAGTAAGTATAACCGTATGAACTTGCCCCTGCATAATTTGCATTTTAATCACAACAAGTTAAACCTGTTAAGTCTCAAATCCATTATATAAAAATAAAAACAGTCTGGCAAGACATGGTGTGTAACAATACATTGTTATTTTGTAATGTTACACTTATAAACTAAACCGATAAAAGCAAAATGAAGATGTATCTTATGTACTGGAATGGAAAGCACCATTTAAACTATGATATGAATCTCAGACTGTCTAGATTCTGCTAACATCCTAAAAAAATGCGTCCAAACATCCTTTACAAAAATGTCCCCCCCCCCACTATTACTTATGGCACGACTGCTGTTGCCCTTCTCACAGAAAGCCTCAGCCTAAGAACAGAGAAGGCTCAGGAAGAACCAATTACGACATTCAAAATTTTTGTGAGGCCCAAGAATGCAGTACAAGGACAGGCTGAGTACTGCTTTCACGTTGAACAAAAGCCTTGAACAATGTGCAATCATAAGTCAACTTGATATAACGAGAACGTTCACCAAAACCAATCTTTGATGACCCCTGAAGCCCAGGTAATACATTTGTTGCCTTCCATCAGCAGCTTTTTTTAGTAAGAGCACATTTTCATTTCATGGATTTACATAGAGAACACAGAAGATTCCTATTACCTTTCATAGGAACTCTAAGAATTAGTTTCTAAAGTTTTCCTAAGAATATATTCATGAAAAAAAAAAATATCAAGCAATTTAAAATCTTTGTTTCTGAGATTTCTTGCTTAATTCGTGTAGACGAATCTGTCACATACACAGGTGGTTATGCTTAGCTTGACATATCCATTATCAATTTCAGAGTAAGACTGAGGAAGGTCTAAGAAGGGGAAACAAAGTGTTGTTTGGTGATGGCCCTCAGTTTTAGAGCAAAGCTCAGTGGTGTTGGGGGGCTCCAGGGCCTTTGTCAGTTGCGGCCATGTGGTGCAAGTAGCTGTTGTCCTCATGACCACAGTGGTTTAGGGGCTCACTCTTGAAAAGTGCTGGGGGTGGTGGCAGATGGGAAACTGGGGGCACAGCTAGGTGGTGGTGAGGGTGAGTTGGGGCATGTTGGGGTGTGTTTGAAAGGTGCTGCTGGGCTGTGGTAGGGTGGGTGTGGTGATGAGAGGAACTAGAATGGAGCTGCACATGGGAGAAAGTGTGTCCCATGGAAGCTCGCTGAGGAATGGGTCCTCCTGATGGGCTCAGACCCAGTGGTGCAGTGGTGGTGGCTGGCGCGGTGACCGAGGGACCTGGACTTGAGGAGGAGGAAGATGAGGACGAGAAAGTGTTGGCAAAGATGCGGACAGGCACCGCTGGGCCACCGGTCTGCAGAACCACAGGGCTGGTGACACGGAAACACTTCTCTTTGTGTGCTTTGAGCATGTTGGAGAAGCGGAAGCGCTGGCCACACACCTCGCAAGGATAGGGTTTCTCCCCAGTGTGGGTGCGACGGTGACGCTTCATGTTGGGCCGGCTGGTGAAGCTCTTTCCGCAGATCTCACAAATGAAAGGCTTCTCTCCTGCATAGATTCATAAATGGAGATGGGGACTGTAATCATTAACAGTTACACTAGCTATAGAGATAAAATTGACAAAAGCTAACTTTTACTTATCCATTCCCATTGACAGAAAGCAACAGTTCTTAAAAAAAATGCAAATAGGTTTCCATCTTAAATTAAAAGGGATTTTACTATCAACCCACCCTCTCCCCAGGAAGCTATTACAATTCACACTTTGAGGTGAAAAGATGTGAAAGCAGCAACAGCTCCTCTGGAATGCAGCATTCCAACAGAGCGCTGCTCTCATTAACCTCCCTCCATGAGCCACTAAATGTGGCTGCAACCACCCACACAACCATCTATTAACAGGAAGCTGAGGGGCTCTCTAAATACCCTGTTCAGGAGTGCTAGAATGCGCCAACACGAAAGCTAATGTGCTGGCCTCCTAAAAATGTTAGATTGTACTCTCAGCAATTCATGACAAATCTATGTTCGCCAGAGCAGTGGGTAGCATTGCGAGTTTGTGTCTGACATGTGTGCTGCCTATTACAGAGCATAATTGGGTGTGTCTCCTACTGCAGAGGACTAAATTGGTTACAGGAGCACAGAGGCCAGCGTAATTATACAGCGCAAATAGAAGTGTGGGGGCCAACCGAGAGCAGTGTGTCCACCCACGATAGGCAATGGTTGGAGAACACACTGAGGGCCTGCACTGCTGAGTTTAGTTTTGGAAATAGCATTGCAGCAGGGAAGGAAAGCAGAGGGATGTAATATAACGTGTCTGGGTAGTCATTACGAGCCACAATATATGCAATGCATCCCTTTCAAGTTGTACCTCTCTCTCATAAGACTGGGCGAAGTCTCTGTGCTCCCACCACTTTACTGTTCATCTTGGCATCATCTATTTCTTTCCTTACTGAGGGAGTGTACGGAGACTGACCGACTGCTGCAGGGAACATGGTTGTTAAGCACATCTTCTCAGATAAGAATTTTGAATGTTACCTAATTTACCTTTGCAACATTCCGAGAAAAAAAACCATAATATCCGCTGACCTGATGATGAACTATATTTTTAAGGAGAAAATTAAAGGGCCAGATACCAATTAAAATTTCTCTCACCTGTGTGGGTTTTCATGTGCTCGTCAAAATACTGTTTCATGTTGAAGTCTTTGCCACACCACTGGCACATGAATTGCTTGTGTCCGATGTGAATACTCATGTGGGAGCGCAGCTGGTACTTGTATTGGAATCGCTCATCGCAATTCTACAGCAGAGACAGCAGAGGCAAATTGATATCATGCAAATGTGTGAACGCAAGAAAACACTTAGACATACAGTAAGTGCAAAGGCACACAGAAACAGAGACCCGAGAGACCTAACAATTCTTTCCATTCTTGGGACATACCAAATTCTTTTCATGTCTTTCAAGTTTGTTCCATGAGCCAACGTGGACAAATAAATGTCTTAGTAAAGCAATTCCTGTAAGTCAATATTTCTCACTTTCCCTCTGAATCAACAGAATAAGGCCTCGGGGAGTTATGGTCTGTAACTTAAAATACTCCCTTAATAAGCATGTAATGACATGTTACAATGTAGGGTGACTTGAAAACATTTCCCTGGAGCAGCTCCACCCTTTCACATATGTTCTTTGCCTGGCATCCTTTGGTGTGGTTGGCCTTGGGTGGGAGCGAGGCTCCCCATTTGTCAACTTCCACAGAATTATAGAGTCTGGACACGGATAAGGTCATCAAAAGTTATTAATAAAGTTAAGAAAGAAACTACCCTTCCATTTTGTCAGGCGTTCTTTTCCAGACGTTTTTTTTAACTTTCCAAAACAATAACGTCTTTCTAGTTTTCTCAAGTCCAGTAAACTGGGACACAGTGTGGTTTGCCAATGTTTTACTCAATCCATTTGCACAAATGACACGTCAGTCCACTCCATGTTCAAAACACAGAGGAACAGTGTTGATGTGAAAGACATCAATTGAACATTACTGACTATTCTGGGTATTACAAACAAAATGCCTCCGCTAAAACAAATATGTAAATGCTACCTTAAAGCTCATTTTAGGTATGCAAAAACAAATTCAGCAAAATGGCAAACATCTGCTACTCCACACTGTAAGTACTGAATTCATCTTAGAATAAAAAACCACAGGCTCTGGTGATGAATACTAAAATTTAGCAGTCTCTGGGCATGTGAGAGTGCTAAATCTATTAAATCTAAACAAGTGGTCATTCCAGTTTGTCACCATTGTCTATCGTGAGTATAGTACGAGACTTTTAAGGTTAAAACTATTCATTTGTGTTGCGTTTACACTGCAGTTGTTAAGAGATTAAGTAAATTAAACAACAAGCAGTTGAAACAAAGCCCAAACAACGTAACAGAACAGTGATATTTGAATGTATGTTAGGAAAGAGGCCAACAACTGGAAAAGAAGTTTGAAAATGCCTGGAGGAACATAAAAAAAAGGGAATTGAGACTTCTGTGCAGTTAATGCTTTGGAACAGCCATAATGAACAGTTTCAGTTTCAACATATACTGTACAATTGAAATAAGTGTCCACAACAAAATGTAACATGTTCCTAAATGGTCAGTTGAAGCAATGTGCAAGTTTCAGAACTGGATTTGTATGACAAATTGGCTTGCTAATGTAACCAGCACACCAGTGAGATTTTCACTTGTAAAACCATCCACAATGGTAAGTACAGTTGGTTGACTGCACGCCGACTCAACTGGTCCATACTGAATACCAGCACAGGAGGGTGGAGTGGAAAAACAAGAGTAGTGAGTGTGTCCATTTTCATTGTAATCTCAGTGATTCATGTGAATAGTATCACATACATCATTCTGCACTGACACTAAACTGCAACAGTAACACAAGATACCACATGTCTACAGGGCTACAATAAGCAAGTCTCACCTCACAACGGAAGGGTTTTTCTCCAGAATGCTGAAGTGAGTGAACCTTTAAGGACATGCTGCGTTTAAATGACTTTCCACACGTCTCACAGGTAAATGGCATGTCCTTTGTGTGAGCTAGAAGTGGATGTAAGGGGGTTTGGAAAGAGAGACAAGTAAAAATATTGAAATATTTGGATAAACATTGAGCCACATCTAGATGGAAATTCAAGTATTCATTAAGTTATGGTCAAACTGTGTTAGAAGGTTTCTCCAAGAACCTTGTAATAGCTCATATTGCCATTATGGGGCATTACAGTGATATTGCAGTGTGAAATAAAAATGTTACCACTTACCAACCATGTGCTTGCGGACATGAGCCATAGTGTAGAACTTCTTCTCACAGATTTCACATGAAAACTTCTTTTCTGCATAGCCATGCACAATCTTAATGTGCTCATGCAGTGACCATAGCTTCTTAAAAGACTTATTACAGGAGACACACTGAAGAACAAACAACACAAATAAAAAGAGATTCAGTAACTGGTTGGTAACTATCATGGATAATGAAGTTTCAACAATTTTAAATCCAAGACAACTTATTTAATTAAGGTTTAATTGTTGAGTCTTGTGTTAAGGACATGGGACTGTTCTCAATCACCACGTTTGCGTTATAGTACATAATAATTTACGTTATAATGGAGCTCCCTCTACTGGCCAAAAAGTAGAGTACGTTTCTACTACTGAGATCCCTCTAAATATTCTTTGACAGCAATGGATGAATTACTTCTAATACAATATATGCACTCATCACATTCAATCGACCCTGAATCCAAACTGAATTTTCAATCCTTTTTTTTCTCATAAGTTGATTGAACAGACGCTCGTCTTCACAAGAAAGTGATTGTGCAATTTGAGATCAGCAAAATAGATATTTGCTTCTCAAAGCAGCCTGGAATAAGTTAAAATATTTATTTGAGTTCTGCAGAAATAAAATTAGATCAGACCCTCTTCTCAAAAGTCATCAATGAAAGCAGATGGAATAAAATATTTTCCATATGTTGGCAGTACATTATATCTTAATCAAAATGGCCTGAGTAATTGCTAAATTTACCTCCATGGTGTGTGAATGCAGTTAATCAAAACCAGATACAAAGTCTGGTGAGGTGTGCATTACCTGGATGTTCTTCTCACAGTCAGTCTGCTGATGTAAGGCCAGCTCACTCTCCAGGACAAACTTTTTGCCACACTTGTCACAAATCTGCATTCGTCTATGTGTGACATTCATATGCTTTTCCAGGTACCAACGTGTGTTGAACACTCGGGGGCACTTTTCACAAGCCAGCAGCTCCTTCTCCTCCACCTCTGACTTCCCTCCTGTGGCTGTGGAAGTGGCTGATTGGGGTGCCGCTCTGGCTGATCTGCGTTTGTTCTTAGGAGGCTCCATGCGCTTCCGACTCCCCCTGGCGGTCATTCCAGCAGTCGAAGCGCTCAAGGCCATTCGAAGGCTCTTCCGCCTTGGACGGCTAGGAGCTGCTGCGCTGCTAGCCTCACTGCAGGCCCTCTTAGACCTTGTTCTTCGACTTTCAATCTCTTGTTGTTCATCATCATCTTCTTCTTCCTCCTCCTCCTCCTCCTCTTCCTCTTCCTCCTCCTCTCCTTCCTCATCTTCTTCTTCGCCAGGACTACCTTCTTCCTCATCGTCTCCTTCCTCCTCTTCATCATCGTCGTCATCATCATCACTACCAGCTCTTTCAGAGTCATCGACTGTAGTCCCAGTCTTGTTGTCCCCCTTTGACACATGAAGTGTCTGGTTATTCAGGTTGACCTCGACAATAATCTGCTCACGTTTGAAACTCTCTTCCTCACCATTCTCATCCTCCTCTTCATCATCTTCACTTTCTTCAGAGGTGCCTTCATTGACAGCCTGAGAAACAACTTCCTGCCCTGCTGCTCCTCCTCCTCCTCCTCGGAAATATTGCTGATGTTGCTGTGGAGTTCCATGCTGAGTCGGCAGCTGACCAAGGTTCTGGTCTCCCATGGATGTTTTGGCTGCCATTTTATTGTCTACTAACACAGAATAAGGTTTGGCACCGACATCCCGCTTGTACAGTTTGCTTGTCAGGTCCAGATCTGGGTTAGGGGAATGAAAGTAGGCTTGGGACACCTGTGCCTTATGTCCTTCCTCCTGTGACATCCCCCCAAGGCTAGGGATGGGAACCTCTTCCTTGAGGCTTTGGCAGGATTTCATGAAGAGGATGGGGAAATGGAGGGATGGAGGTGGTGGGAGCAATAGGGAGCAGTTACTGCTATAGTGTCTAGTTATACGCGGTCAAGGGGAGCCACCCCACTCCCCACTCTCCTACTGAGGAGACAGGAAGATGGGGATGAGGTGAGAAAAATTCAACCTGACTCAAAGAGGGCATCCATGTTTTTCAAGGTAAGACAGGTAGCCAGAAAGACATACAACCTGCTCCAAATTTCGCTCCATATGCTTAACAGCCAGACCTTAAAATCAAGAATTCAGTGTCTGTGAGGCCGAACGTGTGAGGCTAAAAACAGGGCAGAGTCAGAGGCAGGGTCAGATTCAGTGTCTCTGAAGGTGGTTGCCCTGCAGGCTGTCAGTGTCTTTAGACTGCAGAGCAGGTAAAGACGAGGCGAATGCCATACATGCAGTTGCAGAAAGGGCTTGTATATCTTGCCTGTCGAGCCATTCACGATGCATTACCTGTGGAATTAAGAAGAAAGACAGAGTTATAAGGTGTTTGTTATGTAGTGGAGACATTTTCATGAGGTGAAACTACATAAAAGTCATGTTTTTGACCAACACTGAGGATCCACAAATGTTCTAGTGTTGTGTGCAGGAGTTAAACACAGCCTTCACAGATAAAACTCAGTTGATTAGACCTGAAATTCAAATATTTCGAAACACAACTGTTATGTGTCACTATAAAAGAAAGTGTTTGCTTACTCGCTCTATGCATCACTACCCTGTCACCTCAAGGGCAGACTCACCAGAATCGAAGAGACAAGATGGTACTCCCGTTGTGTCTAATCAAGAAAACTAAAATGTTTTCCTTAAAGATGACTTACACTAACATTTAGTACAAGTGACAAGATACAAGTAACAAAAATCTCAACAATCTTAATGTCACGGCCAAAATATTCAAAGTGATTTTGTTAACACACATGCACACCCACACACCATTTGACTGTTAGTGTAACCGCAACTTAGAAGCTTGTATTGCAAATATAACCACAGGAAACTGTATTTCAGCCTTTCAATGAAGCGTGAGCAGTGTGCAGAAATTAACCTACAACAACGCTACGTTACCTAAAGAAATTTGTTTGTATCAAAATGGTCTTACATTTTGTCCCCATTTTTGAAACCCATGATTTGTGGTAACTGTTTTAAGTTCCTAAATCTTAAGCACCTCTTTACACCACTCGTAGGTGACAGTTGGTTGCCCCCAAGCGACCTTAACATTCGTGTACAGGGGTGGGTGTGAACAGTCACGAACAAAAACACATTTCCTTTTAGAAACATCAAACATCCTCTCCTCAGTTTATTCATAGGAGTTACAAGCTTTCTTTTCTCAAATTAATTCTTCAGCATATATGAAAATGCATAAATAGGCAATTTCATTTTACCTTCTAGCAGGATGAGTTTGTTCTAGGTTTTATTTTTCATTTGTACAGCTGAGATACAACTGAAAGATCTATGAGAACAAAGAATCAAGGAGCAGAATTGCACAATTCACAAGTAGTAAAAAAGTTCAACATTTTCCCTTTTGGATGTCTTGGCTATTCACACTTTATTACTGTACCTGTACTTGCGTTCATTAAAAAAGTAAGCCAGATATTGGTCATCTTAAGTAGCTAGAAAAATAAATCAATGTTATTCTATTTTTCAAAAGATGCTTGCCCAATCAGAACTGTTGGCTGAATACATTTTCAACTTATTTCAGTAATCACTAAGTTCTGACCACTCCAGGCTTTTGATTTTTTTTACTTAATTGTAATAAGATGCATGCGAGAAAGAATGCAGATGTAAGTCCAACTGAATGGCTAACATATGCATGCACAGATTATGCATTATATTATATCACATGCATGTTTTATGCATTATCTTTTAATGCTGCAAGTGTAACGCATTAGCAGTTTGATGAACACATACAGACATAAACCTGTCTTC
>OMNV01020591.1:0-16828 GCA_900303265.1 Brotula barbata | reverse complement strand
TCTCCCTCCGAGACACCTTAAGCTCTACCTGTTCATCAAGACCTTTAACCTCTGCTAACAAACTCTCTCTACCATCACCCCCTGACACTACTCAGCTACAGTTTTTCCACTACATTTATGACGGCCCACTTCGTACAGCATCCTCGGGTACTTTGAAAGGCGCCATATGAATTCAGTTTATTCTTATTAATAATATAAGTTGTTTTTGAAGGTACTCAGAGGTTAAATTAAGGTATAAGGTTGTGTCTTCATTTAAAGTTATTTAATATTATTGTTATAATATTAGGTTATTGCTGTGTATATTATTGACAAATAGATTTTAAACTTAGAAGAATTGGTCATGATTAAACCAAAGATACCATCACTGATACCTCTACCAATACTACTACTACTACTACTACTACTAATACTACTGCTACTACTACTGCTACTACTACTACTACTACTACTAATACTACTACTACTACTACTACTACTAATACTACTGCTACTACTACTAGTACTACTACTACTAATACTACTGCTACTATAATACTACTACTACTACTACTATTACTACTACTACTACTACTACCACTAATACTACTACTACTACTACTACTACTGCTACTACTACTGCTACTACTACTACTACTACTACTACTACTACTACTACTGCTACTACTACTACTAGTACTACTACTACTACGACACATTTTTTGCGGCGTGGCTAATGGGGTAAGGGTTGCCAGTTCGATCCCCCTGCTCCTCCATGTCGAAGGACCCTGAGTAAGACCCCGAGTTAGCCTTGCATGGTTACCTCGGCTGTCGGTGTGTACTTGTGTGCGTGTGTGTGTGTGTGAATGTGTGTCGAACCTTGTAAAACTCCTTGGATAAAAGAGCTGTAGAGCTGCAGTCCGTTTCCAGTTTCCCTCCATTCTGCCTTGACTTGTTGTCAGGTTGCTGATGTTTTCTGAATTTTTCAGTGCGTTGAGCTCTCGGGGCCACCGAAGAATCCAGCACAACAACACACCTAAAGACCAAGTAAAGCTCCATTTATACGGTGCACTGTGGTGGAACAGGGCCCGGGGAGGGCCTGAGTGTGGGATGGGGATCGATCTGGGTCTGTTCACTCTCTTATCATTAATGGAGCAGTAATAAGGAGTTGTTTGGGTCAGATTGTTCTATTCTGTCGTAGCTTCTTCTGAAAGGTTCATTCAAGTTACGTTTGGTACCTGAGTGAAATTAAAGTCTTTATTCATTTTCTTGTTTAGCTGTTTGTGCCTTTGAAACAGCTGCGGTGGAGGCTGGGAGAGGAAAGAGAAAGGCTCACTGAACTCCTGTCAAAATATAACAGAACCTTAATAAGTCCGTCTGGTGGCTGTTCGCTCCCCCTCCCCCCCCCCGGCTGCACGACAGACGTTGCTTCAAAGAGATGCTGGCTGCAGAGTGGGACTTTTCTCCGATGTTAATATGGAATCACAGCGTCTCCCCCTCTGGATGGCAGCTGTTCTTTGGGCTGGATGATATGATACTTACAGATAAAATGATTCATTACATACCAAAGATCATGAATTCTTACTGTTGAACGTAAACAGTGAAGACAGCAGATCTACAGTGAAGTCTGATCTCTGTGTCCTATGTCCCTCTCCTTGTCCACTCCATTGTCCTCTCTGGAAACACCTGGTGCTCTATGGGTAAATGCTGCGTACGAACCAAACAAACGGACATTTGGCAGGACGTCCACCCCTCCAGCCAGCCTCTTGGCACGCCTGGACGCAATCTGTCTCGTGCCAGCCGACTGGACGGCAGATGACAGAGACGCCGTCTTGGACCAGACTTGGCCCGGCGCTGCAGGTGAGAGGGATAAGCGGACAGAACCTGCCTGTCGAGCTGACGTCTGTCGGAGCTTTGTGGGCCCCACGGCGGTCCAATTCAGACTCTATCAAGGACGAGAGAGACAGAATAGAATGTTAATTGAGGCCAAAGGCAGATCAATGAACAGAATTTCATGTTTCTGATTTAGTAGATAGTGAAGGATGAGGTTTCACAGGACTCCATATAATGGATCTGGGTTTGGTACCATCCAGGAGCTTCGGCTCTTTTGGTGGAGAAGAGTGAATGGGCTGAGGGAGGGGCCACACAAATAATAGCTGTTGTTGTTGTTGTTGTTGTTGTTGTTGTTGTTCTTCTTCTTCTTCTTCTTCTTCTTCTTCTTCTTCTTATTATTATATTATATTGTTATCATTATTATTATTATTATTATTGTTGTTGTTGTTATTATTGTTGTTGTTGTTGTCGACCTTTGCTGATAAATGACATGGTTTTAAGTCATATCTGATGAAAGTAGCCCAGTGTGTGCTGCAGCAGTCCTTTGGAGGAAATGATGCTCTTTGGTGCTGTTTGCAGTTTGTCCTGTTCAGAGAGCTGCAATAAAAATGAAACCATAAACATTTCTGTTCCTGTGTTCTTCCTGTTTGTATTCCTGTGCTTCTGCCTCACTTCAGCTGCTGTGACGAGGACATTTGAGTTCATCTTATTTCATCTCATCTCTGTAACGCTCCGAACGCGGAATACACACCAAAAACTCTGACCATGATGTCGTGTCAGGTTGTTTGTTTGTTTTTAAAGAAAACACATTTTGACATTTTGCATCTCTGACTGTGAAAAAGAAGCAGAAGAAGCTTTTGGCTGATTTTGACTTTGATTTGATTTAATGGTTACTCGCTAACCCCATTTTGCTCGTAGGCAGCAGAAAAGACACCTTTGGTGGGGTCCTCCGCAGCCGTTGTTGTCAGCGTGGAGGAATGTGAGTAGTCCACATGGAACCTGAATGCTGAGCGTTGTTGTGCACATTTTTGTTTGTTTCTTTTAACATGGACGACCCAACGTCTCTCTAAAATCCCTCATCATCATGAGGAGAGGGGCCTTCATCATCTAAAATCCACCGTTGTGTGTATTTCTCATCTGTTTCTGGTTTTCTCGCACAAAAGCGAGCCGAACGGTAAAAATGATTCAGGACCGACTGAGCTGACTGAGAGAGAACAAACACACGGTGTCATAATGTGTGATTTAATGCTGCTGTTATTGTCATCATCATCATCATCATCATCCTCATCATCACTCCAGCATTTGTCCTTGGCTGTGAACATCATTTGGCACAGCAGCATCCTTAATGCTTTTTGCTGCTGGCTCTGTTCATTTTGTGGCGGTGAGCTGTGTTTAATGAAAACTCCTATTTCCCTCCTTCTATAATACATTGGTACCACAAGGAACGCTGCTAATTCTACATGCCATTTATAAAAGATTGTGTGAGTTACCGTGGAGCTTTGAGAACGAGAACGATTCGTTACGAAGTCACTCTCTGCTTTCAGCCTTTTCCTATGAACACGGTGTTTATTATTGTTCATAAAGGGTCTGTGGAAACTTATGTGTGCTTCTCTTTAACAGAAGTACCGAGATGTACCTATGAAGGAAAAAAAAACTTTTGCCTTCACTTACCGACCCTGAGAATAATTTAAAGTTCAAAACTTGATAGAAGGAGAATGACTCAACCCCGAGCGAACGAGAAACCGGTCCGTCTTTAAATCTGCTGAGAGAGCCTGAGAGCCGGCTACAGATGGTATTTATTGAACTGAACGTATCGAATGAATTACGGTCTTTAGTCAGAAATAGTCACAGATTTATCAGGTGAGCCGCTGCTGCCTTTGGTGTGGTCGGTACTCCTGTACTCTGTTCCTGTGCAGTACCAGTGATGGATGTGGTACTTGTACTGATGTATGGGGGTAGTCCTAAGGGAACATGGTATTGATTTTTTGGAAAACTATCCCATTTGTTAAGGTCAGCAGTGACGCTAGTCGAAGCACAGAAGCTGCTGCTGATGGATAACAGTTTTGAATTTAAATAAATCAGTTCATTCCCATAGATTCAGGCCGGAGTTATGATTTATCAGTCAAAAAACCCAGTAACGACGACTTCAAAAGAAAAGAAAATGTTCTGTTCTTCAATGTAGCTAAGCTAAGCTAAATAAAACTCAGATTCATTGCTTCTGATTTGTTGCCGGCGGACCTCTGGAGGAAACGTCTTTTTTTAGCCTTCAGTATGTAATTATGGAATATAAGTACCAGAGTGCTTTTTGACAACTTCAGCATGTTAACGTTAACTAACCCAAACTAGTCGTGTTACTCAGAGTGAAACTGCTTTGACCCCTCCAGTGATGACAGATGGATTTTTATCAGAATATTCATCAGAAATCCAGATCTCGTCCATTTGTGCCCCTCCAGTTCATTCAGTATCTGTAGGTGTCAGGATGCCTCAGGTCTGGGACTTTGTCTGTTGTGGCTTTTTCAATACTGTAGATTGATTTGTAATTGATAATATATAAAAATCACCCCGGGGGGCATCATAAGGGTCACTAACGTTTAATGTATCAAGGTTTTTTTAGTACATCGTTCAATATCCTTGGCTCGATCCTGCTGCATAGTGAACTCTGACCACAGACAGGTGTCCTGTTGACTGGCAGCTGGTAACCACATACATAAATGAATAAATAAATACAAAAGAAACAATCAAAAGCAGACGATTTACTATGTGTGAAGTTCTGTGAAGTTTTCCGTCCAGCAGTTTTACATGCAAAAAAAAAAAGAAAAAAAAGACAAATGCCTAATCATAGAGGAGATTAAGTTTTCATCAACATTTTTAATTGGTTTGTTTTGATACTTTACTGGAAGAGTCGGCAGTGGATTATTGAATCATTTCTTAACATAACAAGATTGTATTAAATGTCAGAATAATACAATACAATAAATACAAAAGTGGCATAAACAGATTATGGTGATTCAGACGCAGGACAACAAAGAGAAACAGAAACTAGATTAGAAATAAATGGCTTGAAATGGAATGATTAGAAACTGAAAAGGAATATTTGTCCTTTCTCATTCATGTCTCTCTTGATTTAACATTTCTTTCCACAGGCTTTCTTAAACCTCCCTCTGCGTGCTGCTGCATCAGGTGCACACACACAATCACCAGACAGACACAGTCTCATGAATCATCACGGACTGATGATGGGAATCCATGCAGCCAGGTCTTACGGTGGTGAACAGTGACCATAAAGTGCTCTGGAGTAGCGGTTCTTCAATATGAAGAACCGCTCTCACTCAGCACAGACGGTCCCATCAAACCCGAGAGCCTCTCCTGGCACAGTCCAGTCCAGTCCAGGCTACCGCAGTCGGCCTCATTGGCTTCAGGTCAACGTAGGTTTAATTAAAGTGAACCAAAGCAGGCAAAGAGGAGTCACAAAATCAGGTTCACGCTCTGAAACAAACAGGCAGAAAAAAAGGAAAGCCTGGGTCAAATATCACAGGCAAGGGCATCAAACAGACAGGAAGAAGGGCAGAACGTGGAGAGCACAACAGGAAATAAAAGCCAGTGAGTGGGTGAGTAAGTGAGTGAAAACACGTTTCCCTTCCACTGATATCTCCATCGGGCAGTAAACACTGTGGGGAGTAAACAACTGGCAGGAGGAAAGTAGATTGTGACATCTGTCACTTACTGCTCTGAGTGTAACGGCACAGAGGTGGAGGCATCTCGGCAGAAACGACCATATGGAGACGTCACGCTGCTGATGATTTCCCCCGAGACGCTCTAACCAGCCTTATTAAAACAAATCCGCCGTGAATGTGGAACCGTGTCACAGACCTGTCGTCTGGGCGTACGATAATCCGTGTCCCCGGGGGCATCATCTGGGTGACGTCAGGTACCACAGGGATCAGCACTGGGATGATGGGTTTCCTGTTCTGAGTGTGCAGCCAGCAGTCGGCAACCCTCTGAGGTTCAGATGCACAAATACTTACCGGAAATAGATCGTACAATACAGAATATTGGGCTTATAAATCTCTGATCGCTGTCAATCATGTCATCCCTGCTGGGCCTAAAGATGAGGACTTTTCCTATAAAGCCTCTCCTGCTTCCTGTAGGTTTCGTCTTTAAGCGGTCTCTGGACTAATGACACTTGGAGCTTCGATTTTTCCACCTCTGAACCCGTCCTGCTGCATTCAGCAGCTTCTGTCCCTTAGATTTCCATTCATTCTGCCGTTGTTTAATGCCCTCCTGACCTCATTGTAAATTCTTCGTTCAAATTTTCACATTTACTGCAGACATGTTAACCCACGCTGACAATTTTATAACTTAATGGGACTTCATCGGGGTATGGTATAGGAAGTATTATGGAGGGCTGTTAGCGATAACGTTAACTGCTAATAGCTGTTAACGATGCAAAACACTTGACCAGTCTGGCCTCTGAGCCACAGGACAGGTTGGATGATGAGTGGGAATCCGACCTCTGACCTGATGAATATTTGGTGTGTTTTGGCCATTTACACCTGCTGGGTCATTCAGTCTCTGATCTCATGTTGACATGTGACACGTTATGGACATGTAGTTCCTGAGCTAAGCTTGAATTGTAGCGGGGGGGCGTGGCCCGTGAGGTTCTAAAGAATAAACTCTAAATAATTCCAGGTTCCAAGCAAGTCAACTATAAAAGTGACATTAATGCTGCCCGAGTCCAAATCTGATAAATATGAATCATCAAACAGAGTGAACCAATCGGAAACCGAATTTAATGAAGTCGATCTCACACTAAATGGTCTAAGAATGGAGTCAGATAGTTCATAAAAGGTGTGGCCTCCGTCCGAGACACTCGACTCCATCAGACAGAAGACAGAAAGAAAGAAAGAAAGAAAGAAAGAGAGAAAGAAAGAAAGAAGAAGAAGAAGAAGGCCCCTCCGGCCCCTCCGGTACAGGAGAGTGATCAGCTGGTCTCGGGCTCCGGCAGCAGCAGCCTAATGTGGATGTGCCTCTCTTACACGGTGGATGATTTTCATGGGGCGAACCATATCGACATAACGCACAAGTGTCAGAGTGACCGGCCTCCTAAATAGCGGAGAGGAGCTGAAGGCACAGCAGACAACGACGACACTCATGGCCACTTATTGGAACGCCACGACCGCCGTGATTTACAGAGAGACACGCTCCAAATGTTACGCTGTCGGATTCGCCCGAGTTCTTCCACGCTGCTTGTCGTCCGTATATCCCGGTGTTTCGTACTCCACCGCGGCCCCGTCCTTCACACACACACACACACACACACACACACAGCGTGCGTGCGCTCTGCGGGCCGCTCACCGGGGTGTGTTTGGGTCATGTTTCCAATAAGACTGAAACCTAAATAAGAAACTCTCTGAGCGATGCCTCCCTCAACAGGGTGTAAATCCAATTTACTGCTTGAGAGGAAATGTCACCGGACTGACAAAGCTGTTTAAAAATGCTCGTATTCTTACTTCCTGTTGGGCTCCAGCCCGTCTCCGTGATGGAATATGTTTGGTGTGAATTAAAAGATTAACGTGCTGTTGATTGTTTATTTTGTTTGATCATCTTTCTTAATGTTTTCTGACAGGACGCTGAGCCGTTTAGCAGAAACTGATATAAGAGATAATAGAGTTAATAGAATAGAGTTAGTAGGATATTCGTTTGGATTCCATCGCTCGCCTACAAAAAAGTGAAGACCAAGAGCGACGAAGGCGGCACAGATCCACGGCCGCCTGAACGTCCTCTGCACCGGGATGGCTCGGTGGGCGGGGCCACATTTGAACAGCCTTTTCCTATTGTTCTTCATGGGTTTGCTCTTCCATGCGTGTATTTTGAATATGCTGAGTTTTTTTTTTCTTGGTGCAGTGTAAATATCCCTCACTGTGCCTCATTAAGGGCTCGGTGTTCAGACCGTGAACGCACTGAGACCAAAGTGCCCCTTTTCAGGTCAGCCTTCTCCTTTATCTCTGTTGGTTCATTGCAGTTGGCACGACATCTGGAACTTTATGGTACATTACCTCAATGGCACCGCCGACGGGGCTGCAGCGTGGTATGATGATGGACTATCCACTGAACCATAGTTGGTAGAATTCCCAGCATCCACAGGGCTCAAACCCTCGTCACAACCCACATTACTCTGTGCATTTTCATCACAAGTGGCCAAAGTACTGAAATTAGAGCCAGCGGCTTAAATGTCTGTAATAAGCACAGACCTGTCTCGGCTCCACAGGCAGGGAGGAGCAGAATACAGAACAGGATCATCAAAACACACAGTGGATCAAAATAAAATACAGGACTTCATCATTTGAAAATACCAAAGTGTCTCCATCAAAGTGTTTTTTTCAGGTATTCCACGTGAAAATGTAATCAGCTGCTCTGTCAGATACAGAACAAATCTTTAAAAAAGCACTTAGAACCTCCAGGATGAGTCCAATAAAGTTCTACATCACGGGGCCTCTCAATCCATCACCGACCGACACGCAATCAATAAATCAATCAATCAATCAATCTCTCTCTCTCTCTCTTTCTCTCTAGTACAGGAGTGCTTAATTACAAATTAGACACAGCTATTGTCTGGACCAACCCTGAGATCTGACGAATGAATTAGATGCGTAATCACACACCTCTCCAATGACCTTTTCCTTCCTGTCTCTCTCAAAGAATATAAATCAATGCAATATAAACAATGTCATTTGTGTGTGTGTGTGTGTGTGTGTGTGTACATCATCCACCTCTGTCAGCGTGTCTACTGTCTCTGGATAGAGCTTCAACGGTTGATTCATAGGGAAAAAACCAAAGGGGTAAAACCTGCAAAATAAATGATGGCACACAGCTTTTAATGTGAAAGGTTTGATCTGGAAAAGGAAAACTTTAACTTTCTGCATTTACTTTCACAGTAAATGCAGCTGTGGCTGTGGGAGTGGTTTTTGAGTTTGGGACATTGTGGCACATGGTGCTGCAGCCCAGGTGATAATTGGACACAGGTGTGTCTAATTGTCACAATTGCGGCAGATGGACCAATCAGACTTATTTCACTTATGTAACTTTTTTTTAGGTTTCTCTCACTACGACTGCAGGGAGAAACTGTCAAGCTGTAAATGTTTTATATTTTGTCCTGTAAGTGTGCGGTTGGGTCTGTGACTCTGGAGAGGAGAGAAACGCTGTCACAGCAGTTTAGTCTGCGAGTTTTGTAGAAATCTGGGGGGAAGCTGTGGCTGTGGCAGAGTTTGGAAGCACCAATCCAGAATCTCTTTAGTCTTTAGTCTTAAACTGAGGAATGATGAATTTGAATGAATGAATCAATGTCTGCAGAAGTCTTTTGGTAACTGAACCAAGTAATCAGACCAACAGAGCTCTGAAAACAACGACGAAGAAATAAGTATGAAGCATTTCAAGATGAATTATTTTGCAATTTGGTGCTTAGGCGTTGGATGGTTTGTTGTTTACTGTGAGTAAAATAAATCATAAAAGTGGTCTACAAAAAAAAAAATAGAGAAAAATACAAGTGTGAGTAAAAATGCTGAGAGTCTGAGAAAAACACTTTTAGTTTCCGTATAAAAGAACACCGTACGGCCCGATCAGCAGGATTTGAAATGTCACCACGCTTCAAATATCACGAAGATTGTGGAAGTTGGAGTTTGTGTCAAGGTCATCATTTTAACATCCCACGGCTCCCACAGCAGTGGAGGGAAGGGAGATGGTTTCTGTATTTGGCTGTTTGGTTTCATAAATATCCACAGGTTGGAGAGACAGAGATCTAGAGGAGACAACGGATGGAGAGAGAAGACGAGAGGGGAGAGAGAGTTTTGAAAAGTAATATTTCAGATCACAGAGGTCCATGTATGTGCTGAGGGAAGATAATGAGCAACAGAGGAGTAACAGGAAGTATATATTTGTGGTGCAGAGGGAGGGAACATTCTTACAATCAGCTTCACAATTTCACCTCATGAATGACACCATTAACTCACACAGTGGCCACGCCTCCGTATCATCCACGCCATCATGGAGACGCGTTGGACAAAAGCTTTCAAAACGATGCAGTTTTAACTAAGAGGATGACTGAACGTGTTCATATTCTAATCCTCCTCCCCTGGGGGTCAACTCATTTGTCATCTGACGCGAAGGAGTGTGAGGCCGCCGTGTCTCTTGTCACAGCGAGAAAAGTACACGAGTCTGTCGGCAGCAAACAAGATTGATTGATATTCGATATTTCATAAGCGTGACCAAGGAGGTGTTATAGAAAACCATTACTCCCTTATTAGGTGACATTTGCGGCTCGTTCAGTGAGGTTCTTTCTTTCCGTAGTCCATTAATCACAGCACTTCCACGTCAAATGTCCCGGACCGTGGCTACGGTACCAACTGGAGACGACGCCGCACGCACCTCACCACCAAGATACAGAACCTGCTGGATGACCCATGAAGGAACAGGTCAGGGATTAAGGTGGAACTACTGATGAGACGAGAGGCTTCATTATTCTCCCACAACTTGAATTTTCTTTCACAAACACACAGGAGAACAGACGTGTGATGGGGGAGTGTTCAGGGAGCTGATGAAGACCAGCACGGACGAATAGAAACGGACTGGGACACTATCAGGGCTCTCCGTGGAGGTGGACATAACACACAAAGACCGGCTTTGCTATCAGCCGACTGCTGAGAAGATCCCGATGTAAGTGCCCGCCTCACCATTAACGATTCCCCTCCACGCATTTTAGTAACTTTATTTCAGCGGCGCCGCAGAGGGAACAGGAAGAAAAAATACACATTTGTCAAAACAGCGGCGTTGGTGCGGAACGAGCTGCTTAGTGGAATGAAAACTCCAGACTGGAGCGGGCGTTCACAGTCCAACGGGGGCCCGAGGAGTTCAGGGACAAATCCAGTGTACAGGATGGCTCTTTATGGATCGTCCCAATCTCCCATCTGTGTGTCTGTCCTCTTTATGAGCGTGCACGCTATTAAAGCACTTTATCTCCTCCTCCGGAGACTAAAATCTATTGTTTGCTTGTTTAAATATTTTCTCCCATCTGTGTATGTTTGTAAGAAGCCTTGATTGGACCTGAGGTAGACGGGGGGGAGAGAGAGAGCAACACCACACTTTGGAGTTTCTGCCTGAAAGGCTTGGTGTGTGTGTGTGTGTGTGTGTGTGTGTGTGTGTGTTCACGGCGAGATGTGCTCCAGTGAGAGGATGTTGTCACCGAGCAGGCAGCGCAGACTCTCGTTTTTCTTCCAGCCCTGATCCCAGCGGGGTCATACTGTGGTCCGTCAGATGGCCGAGCAGGGCTAACAAAGCATGCTGGGAGGGAGCAGGGAGACAAAGGGTGGACATGGTCTTTACTGTCACCTCTGATACCTTCATTATGGAGCCGTGACCTCCTTGGACAGGTGTGGCCTTTATGAAATGGACGATAAGAATGGTAACACTTGAGCTGTTTAAGGATGAAGGTGGAGGACTTCCTGTCCGTCCAGCTGTTCATGGACTCATACTGTACTCTGACTTGAGTACAGTAGTACAGTACTTGTGGGAACTTGACTTGACTTGACTTGATTACAATCAGAAATAAGACGATATAAGATGGAGATCCTTCAGTACAGTCAAAGAATGAATAAAGACAAAGGTTGAAGGAGTTTGTAACTGACACACACACACAGATACACACAACCCACACAATCCTTGGTGGATCCTACACACCACTGATCCCTCTGTATCCTCTACTTATTACTTATAACATACACTCGCCTCACCTCTAAGCTACAAGGAGTCCACCTGAATCTGGACTTGGTCTTATTCTGGAGAACTTTATATAAAATGATCTTTTAATGAACCCCAGAGTGAGAAGACTGTTTTTTTTATGTGATACACTCAGTTATTAAAGTGTTGAAGTCCAGAACGATCAGTGGAAAAACAACAGAATCACATTGTTGCCGCTTCACTGACGATCCTGTGGGTCCTCTGACAAACACCAGATTTGATCCGACGTAATGGGACAGTCGGCACATTTATTTCAACCACAGCAGGTAAACAAACACAAAAAATGCAGAAAGAAGGAAGGAAAGACGTCAATAGTTTTAATGTGTTAGGACAAAATAAGGAGTGGACCAGACCGTAACCGTCTCTAAGATAAAGAATCTGTTAGGGAGCGTACAGGCGGACTGAGCCATGTCCCCCTCGGGGCGGCAGATGTTTATCACTCCTCTCCTCCTCCTGAAGGACACCTGAGCTGCCGCAGGTGACACCTCACCAACGCCAACACCATCAATGTTGACTTACGGGCGTCAGAGAGGAGAGAACTTAGTGTGTCTGTGGAGGGGAAACATTACATCATTATAACCGATGACGCCTCAGTTCAAAGCCTGCACTGGAAATCTATAACTCAGTGAATTGTGTAATAGTGGGGATACTTTTTGTGTATCTCATTCCCTTTATTCTGCTCTTTTCTGTCTCCTTACATTAAAATTAAAGCTATTTTTAACGTGCAGCGAGGATTGCTCGGTCATCCTATCTGATTTGGCCCTTTGCCGTGCATGGATGGACGTTTCTGTCTGCAGCACGTATATTACTGTGAGGGCGAAGGCCTAAGTGGTCCTCCCATGGCTGCCTCACTTAATGAAATGAGCTTAGACGTATCAATACCTGCACATCCTTTTCCAATTCATTAATGACTGGAATTAACCAGACCATGTGTGTGAGGCGTGTTCGGAGCATTCACACACACACACGCACACGCACGCACAGGGAGCAGTAAAGCTTTATGATAGTTGTGGATTTTATCTACATATAAAGAAACTCATCTGATCTTCGTTTGTTTCATTGAAAACATATTTCAGGAGCACTTTATTAGAGTAAGAAGAGAATAAAGCAGACAGTGTGTGTGTGTGTGTGTGTGTGTGTTTGTGTGTGTGTGTGTGTCCGGACATCCCTGAAAGAAGTTATTCATTATTTTTATGAGCGAGCCGTTTACTTTTATTACATTTATGCCTTATGGATCCTGTTTATCTCCCATCGCAGCACTGATGCAGTCGAGCTTCCAGATACTAAAGAGGAAACAACAAGGATACACTCACACATTATTCATGGTAGAGTCAGCCCAGGTGGAACCAGGAACTGGAGCTTTTTTTATGAGCTCTGATCACATGATGCGTCATAATAACCGCACGACAGCATGAAAGTGAAAGTTTTAGAAGGGGAATGTCAATGACTGGTCTCCACCTGGGTGTGTTTGGATGGGATGGAGTCTGGAATGCAGGTCTGAAGTCTTTCCAGGTTGAATTGATGCATCTCAGGGATCAGGTTTTCCATTGATCCATTTGGGGTCATGAGGACCTCACGTGATGATGTCATCTGTATGCGATGAGCTTTCATTCCTTATTATTCTCTCGAGTCGTCTCCAATCGTCCGATAACGCCGTGGTTATCACGTTTTACTGATGCCGTAGGGAGAAAATTCCCTCAGCATTTTTCAGCTCATCTCCATGTTAGCCGCTGTCCAATCTTCATCTTTATTTTGCTAAGATTTTCTTTTGCACAGAGACCAAATCATCTGCTGATATCATATTCACCCTATTCATGCTGTGATTCTGCATTTCATCTGGAGAGTTGAGTCCAATTCGACGTGGAGAATTTCTCATAAAATAAGAAAATGAAGCTTCGTGTGCGTGTGTGATGTGCTCCTGCTTCCTCCGACCCCGGTGGGGTCTCCACGGGGTTTACACCGGTCTGCTCTGGTGGACTTCATCTGAATAGGAAAAAAGCAAACACTGCTGCTAAGACAGCTTTTATCTTTGTTTTTCTCATGATTTCTAAGTAATCACTTGTGCTAAGTACTGGAACTTCCATATTAAACACTTTGGAGTACCACAACTTGATCTTGCGACTCTTTTCTGACCTTTTCTTCCATGACTTCAGCTCTTCAACTCCACACCCTTAATTTATGCCTAAATACCCCTTCAACATTTCAGATTCAGATCCAGCTGTAATTAGGCTCCTTGACAGCCTAAATGTTGCTCAGCCTGCTTTGACGTTCAGTGTTAAGAAGAAAACACACTGGAATCTGTGCACAGTGTGCCTGTTGAAAATCAATGAAAAAACAGCCATTCAATTGATCAGAAATCCGTGAAAATGAGCTCGGACTGATTCTATGCTTGTAATTCCTCTCATTAACATTAATTAGGAAAAAAAAAGTGATTAGATAGTTATGCATAATGTGGTTAATTATTCCACTTATCTGATGATCATTAATGGAACATCTGTGATATCCTCTCTGAATTCTTCCCCTCTTCCTCTGTTGCTGCCTGTTTCTCCCGTCTTCATCCTCTGGGCACAGTGGTACCCTGCTGAAGGTAAATATTTATTTCACCAATAACACCGTCCTCCCAAAAGTGGTTAGTGCTGAATTTATGCTGCCATTAAATGTTGAACTTGTTCACAAAGGCGTGGACCCGAATGCAACAACAGACTCAGGGATGGTGATAATAAAAGATTTATATTTTTGAACCACGGAGAGGGGTGGGGGGTTGGGCGGGAACCGGGTGATGGCGTGGCAGAGGAGGACTGGAATCCAGGAGTGAGGCAGGAAGACGGTGGACTATATGGACTACATGGACTATATGGACTACATGGACTATATGGACTGTGTTTCTATAGTGTTTTTTTTCCAAATCTTTTAGAAATGTTTCTCCTCCTATTCACCCATTCACACACACATTCACACACCCGGGTAACCATGAAAGGCCCATTTGCTTGTTGGGGTTTAGGCTCAGACCTGCGACATGGAGGGTCAGGGGATCGAACCCCTAACCCTGTGTTTCTCCCTTTCATCTGTCTCTGTCTGTAGTTTGTGTCAAATTTGAAGTTAATTTACTTATTTTGCTCACTTGAAGCCCTGATGTCTCGGCGGTGTGTGTTCATTAAAGTAAACACACGTTATGGTTCCACTCCAGCTGTGCAGAGTCCTCGGTGGACTCCTTCACGGTCCGTCATGAGATTCATGCAGCTGACACCTGTTTCATTTCACCGGCTCCCTGCTTGCTTTGTTACCACCGTAACGCTCAGCACTCACTCCATTTAATTTCTACTTTTATAGATTAGAATGGCTGTGCTGCACCACCACACATCCTTCATCCTTCAAGGATCAAATGGACAGACGTGAGGACTGGGCGGGTCACACAACCATCAGAACAGTATGTGAATTCAAACAAGGACTCAGTAAGTCTCCGTTATCAGTTAGAAGAGTCACGTGTATCGTTGTATCGGTCAAAAGAGAGACAAAGTAACTGGAGTGAGAGTGTGATCCCATCCTGGAGGTCTGTGGTGAGAGAGACCTCCAGGATCACAGAGGAGGACATTCAAACGCAGCCTGAAGAGAGTCCCCACAAGTTCCAGTCCAAAGAAAAAAGACATCTTTGATGATTTATTGGCATATTGGAAAAATCTCCCATTTTAATGGAAATTATTGATTGGAAATTATTTTAATGATTTTGATGAAGGAATTAGATTGTGTTATTAACAGCACAGGGGTGTATCAGCAGTGTGAGTGTGTGTGTGTGTGTCTCTGGTTTGCTCATGACCTATTTTGTCGGTTTAATTTATTCAGACGCTTCAATAGAAACGTATCAATGTATTTATTATTCCTCACATGACTAATATGTTACTGTGCCTCCAGTCAGTCAGATTAAAATTCTGACGATCGTCTGGTGAAAATGTTTTTTGTAGGATTACAAGATATCCAAACTGTTTTGCAGTGCCTGTAGTCCTTCATCCTCCTGGTGATGATGAGTATATTCTATATGTAGAGTTATTGACGACAGGAATTTCTTGCTTTTTTTCGTTATAATACTTATGATTGAAATGTAAGGAACCTTTTTAGATCGATTCATGAACCAAATGAAAGGTCACATGTTACAGCATCCATTACACTGTATGTACTGTAGACGGTAGCAGAGCCCTGAGGTCCAGCCTGGATGAAGGCTCCCTTCTTGCAGGTTTCAGGTCTGGTACTTGTGCAGCGTTCTCTCCTTGGGGTCTTTTTGAGTTGCAGCCATCCCAGCATGCAGTGGCAATTTTCCCGGTAGTGCCGCACGTAAACAAAGGAGCCCACAGGAGGGAGAAAGGGCCACAGCAGGGCATCGATAAACGCAATCAATAAGAGATCTAGTGCTAACAACGGTGAAATGAAAAAGGGCGCAGTGGACGTAAAATCACATCAAGTGTTTATCAGTGTGAGCAGTTTAAGTCCTGTAAAATGCTGTAAACTCTGAGATGTTTTACAAAAGGCTGAGTGCACCAACTGTGGACCTTTAGACCGACATAATGCACAAACGCAGACCTATTGATCTACATAGTCCTGGTAATACATAAAGTCATTCTGCTCCTATTACCGTTTTACAATCTGAAGTGTGTGTGCCAACATACCAACATGTACTCCATCCTCCCTGCTGCACTCCACGGACCCGTCTCCGGACGTTAAACTGATAGAAACATAATCCATTGCTCAGTTCTTTTCCCTTTCTGTCATGGGTTTTGTGGCGCAGCCTTTGTGCAGCAATTTCAGTGGATAGAGTACTCGAAACAGGACTAGACGGGTCCATCTGAGCCACCACAGCAATAACAAGAAACAAGCCTCCACCGCCCATTACCTGGATGATGATGGAGACCTCATCCAAAAGGGAGGGAAAACCTCTCATTCTAGAAGGGAGAGCAACTTCACTCTGCCTGAGATGATGATAGAGGACACTGAAATAAAATAAAATAAAATAAAATAAAATAAAATAAAATGAAATAAAATAAAATATAACAAAACAAAATAAAATAAAATAAAATAAAATAAAATAAAATAAAATAAAATAAAATAAAATAAAATAAAACAAAACAAAATAAAATAAAATAAAATAAAATAAAATAAAACCCCCTTCCGCCAGCACTCTCCCCATCACAAACACCACCGGCAATACTAACAAGGGTTAAAGTGATGTGGGAGGCGAGAC
>OMNV01020587.1:0-26504 GCA_900303265.1 Brotula barbata | reverse complement strand
ACTTGAGACCTGGTTCAGTAAAAGAATCTCAGGTCCACATATATGTGGTTAACATTTCAAGAATACAGTTGTAACACTTCAAAGATAAAGTCGTAAAACTTTGAAGATAGAGTTGTAACACTTTGAAGATACAGTTGTAACACTTCAAAGATAAAGTCATAACACTTTGAAGATGAAGTTGTAACGCGTTGCAGGTAAAAAATTTGATGAAGTCGAAGATGAAGTCTAAATGTTTCAATAAAAAAGTTGTAACACTTTGAAGATAAAGTCATAAAGTGTCAAAGGTTGAGTCAGAATATTTCAAGAGCAGAATCGTAACATTTCAGGAGTAAACAAAGTAACATTTCTTACAACTTCATTCTCAACGTTCTCTCGTTTGTCATAATCTGTGAGCAAAATCAATACTGATTATATCTGTGAAAAAATCTTCTCATCCTTTAAACTGGTCTTGGTTTTACTTTCACATTCAAGGCTTCACCCGTCACCGTCGACCCCTGATGTCCAATTAGTCTTTCAAGATGGAACCTGAATTTGAAATTTTAACCCCGACCTGCTGTCAATGTCTAATTAATGTTTATGTTTAATTTAGAAATGATGTCTGAGGTTGACGTGAACATCCAGGTCACATGGCGTTCAGAGTGTCATGTAAGAAGACCCCTGCAGGAGCCTTTCTAGTACTGATTAAGCACACTGATCTTACCGTTATTGACACTTAGCGCTCTGGCGTCCTGGCTGGCCTTGGCATCTCTGGCGAGCTGCGCCCGCGTGGCAGCGATCAGGCTGTCGTGTGCCAGCTCCTGGACCCGCAGATACCAGGGAGCGCTGCCATCTATCCCATAGTCCCCCGACGAGACCCCCTCATCATCATCATCGCCGGCACCGTCTGCAGCAAAGATCAGGGACTCTGAGGATGCTGTGATTCCTTCACATAAAAAAGAAAGAGAGAGAGAGAGTTCCTGTTAAACAACACATCACTCGATTTTCAGATGAATGGGGGCGGCCTAGCCATGATCTACTAGTTGGAAGGTTGCTGGTTGGATCCCCAGTTCTTTCCATCAGGCCTGACGATCAGAGAGGTGCCTTGCATGGATCCCTCTGCTGTGGCTGCGTGAATAGGTGAATGTGAGGAATAAATTGAAAAGACGACACTAGAAAAGTGCTACAGAAATTTTGTGTTATTAGCAGGATGTCACAAACAATTATTGACACACTTTCATGAACCGTGGTGTGCAGGTTGGACGCAATCCATAGAAGAATCCATTAAATTTAGTCACTCCTCAGCCTGGAGGCACTGTAATGTTATGTTTAGGCAACCATCCACAAAGGCCACGCCCATTTCTCCAGAACTCAATTTGCTGTTTGGAATTTTTCAAGACAGATTTTTACATCTCCTTCAACACGTTTGGGTCAGTGGTTACATGTAGAATGTCAGAAGCAAGCAAGACCAATATGTTATTGATAAAAAGTGTTTTGATTTTTGGCTCATTCTTGTAACCAAAGTTGGTGGCTGTGTGACCTCAATATTTACCTGGTGGTGCAGTCACAACAACAATAGTTACATTTGTCAATAACCTTGGCACTGAACATGATAGAATCAAGATCTTAAAAATTGATCATCAGTGTGAGAGAGGAGCCAATTAGCAGCAAAACAGTGCCAAGGAGCCGTTCTACAGGCAAAAAGAATCCACACACACACAGGAAAACATGACTTCCTATTTCTTTACGCTGCTCTCTTGGTGGTGGAAACAAGGTCAAATTTAGAACTAACTCCAAAACCTCTGCACTCTCATGAAATAAACTTTGTAGCTTAAAGAGTTTAGAAACTACCAACTTAATTTCCAGGCAGTGTGCCGAGCAGCGAGGCAGTCGGGAGATTGTTTACTGGCACAGGACAATGTGTTACAGTGAGACAGAACACAATGGCCAGGAGAGACACGGTCAACAACAGACAATGAACACAACCAGGGCCTTTAGATGTTACCGTTCCAGGAAATAACCAATCAATGTAGCACATCCTGGCTGTTGAGTAACTTCAGACTCTGCTACATCCTCCACGGTGATCTGGACCAAAGAAATTCCATGACTTCAAACTAAACTTCCAAACCTAAACTTTCACTGTGGTGTTTGTTCCTTAAGCATTAATGAAGATTATAATTTGTTATATTGAGCTTATTATCGTACAGGCACAACAGCACTGAGCCCAGCCTTTTAACTCCACTATAATAATTTCCTGCAGCTTTTTAGCCCCAAGGTTCGTATTTTGGTGGGACAAATTACTGCCTTTTGCAAGTAGCTGTCATTGAAGAAAGTCTAGCACTGGTATTTTCGCATATCTGTCCATTCAAGTGTGTGGCTACACTCCTAGCAGTGTGCACTGGTGTACTGCACTGTACTGAGACGCCGGGGTTTAACTGGTAGGGTGATCACCAGATCAATCCAGTATTTTTCCATGTCAAAGGTCCCTGGGGAAGACCCTGCAGCCATATTGCTCCTGACAAGTAGGTGTAGCCCTGCATGGTTACCTCAACTGTCTGTGTGTGTGAACGTGAGCCCGACATTGTAAAGAGCTTAGAGTGATCCCCATCTCTGCGGTCTCACACGCGGCACGTAGCCACGCCTCGCTCACATATTTTCTGATTGGCAACATGGAGGAAGACACAGCTGCGGTGCAAGCTAGCAAAGAAGAGCCAGTTTGTCAAGTGTCAGTTTCCTGCAACCCAGGCTGCAGAGCAATCACATTCATCAGCCCCAACACAAAGTTTAATTTACTCAGGGTGTGTATAAAGATGAATCTTGAAGAGAGAAACTGGTTTACATTTACATTTTGATATTTGCAGAGTGGCGTATTCTCAAACAGAGAGAGAAATCGTGTATTTGCAGATCGTTAATTTTGATCAAAGTCTTCTTAATAAAGGTGATTGTGACATTTCACACGTTGTTCTGACTTACAATTGAGCATTAGAGCTACAGAAGAATATATCGAGATGATTTCTTGTCCATAGCACCCAGCCCTAATGCAGACAAATCATAAACCTTACATGACATAAATGACACACACACATCTGTAACGTTAACGTTCCTAAAAATGAGGATAATAAACATGTTAACTGTGATATTTTGTTGTCTTCTTCATACAATGGTATCATTCAACTTTGCCTCAATGCTTGGCCTGGGAGACTTTATTACTATGGCGACGCCAGAGCTTTATCTTGAGTCTCTTCCAACTATATGCTATGGAATTATAAATGGATGACAGCTGAGATAATTACTTTTTTCCGATCGGAAAAGAAACATTTAAAACATTATACTTCAAATTCCTGTGTTTGTTTATTTTCCATCATTTTTCATATAGTAGTGCTGGTAGATCTGTGAACACTCAAAGACAGATGATTTGGTATTATTTTACCTTTTGCGAGGTTCAGCAGGACGTAGGAGGGGCTATCTGTCTGTTGCAGATCGTGAAGGATGGGCGGAGGGCTCGGGGAGCCCCTTGGCTGGGAGTGTGTTTGGACCACTAGGGGGCTTCGTTCGGACACGCCCCCAAACTCTGACAGGGAAGGAGAACTCTCAGGTGCATGGCTCAAGCACCCATCTAAGGTGCAGATCGCCGTTCGTTAGTGGACACACAACATACATAACACGCAGAATAACGCCCCATATATTCATATCATGGTTCACACTGCGTGCCAGGTACTATTAGTGCAAGTTATTTTACCCTAATGGCCTTAGCGTAGACTCGGAGGTTTATGATATAAAGTACCAGGACAACAAGACTGTGCATATTAAATGTGAGGCAAACGGACATGAATACATCCAATATTAATGACAGTTTGCATCTGGACCATCAAATCTGCATTATCACTTCAGTTTCAAAGTGCATTTTCAAAGACCACGGAATCACACACGACACGTTCCAATGGCAATACATTCAACAGAAGCTTATATCCTTTAAACAAGAACTTAGGCTGCAACACTACCAAATTCGATGAGGCTTCTAAAATATTGGAAAACTGAAAGCGAAGCATGGCAACCAGTGCCGATCCAAACATAAGATGTTACAGTCCGAAACCAGCAAAACACTCGTAAAGCACAAAAACTCAGTAAGTCAGTTTGAAGGTAAGAAAATAGTGAGCTCAGCTGGAAACTTCAAAGCTATTAAAATAGACTGAAGATTGGTAGAGAGAAGTACCATTCCAGCAGTCACAGTTTAAGATGCAGCCAGGAGCTTTGGACTTCATATGCATAATTCAATTACTTCACTTTTCATTTGATAAGATGGTTGGGCAAATAAGGAAATGTGTAGTGACACAATACTGACACACTACTGCTAATTACTCCCTCCAGTAAGGAGGTTATGTTTTTACATTTGTGTTAACAAATAATTGACAGATGTTTGTTAGGATATTTCCTCTACAGGTGGGACCAAAGTACAATTGATTTGAAACTGAGGCAGATCTGGGTGACAGTTTTTTTTTGTTTGTTTTTTTAACCAGTGTGGATATATTCATTTATTAGACTTAACATTCCTTGTAATGTGTTTGTGAGCAAACAGTTGTTTGACTATGCGGCACTGAGCAGATAATGTGAGTGAATATGTTTCCTGGAACAACATTGGTAAACATAATCTCTATTTATTGGTTTATCTTGGAGTAAAATGTGGGTTGGGTAAATAAATTATAAAGAGATCTCATTCACAATTTGTATCCACAGTAGCCGTTTTAAAATTGGATCAAATAGTAACTACACTTGCTAATTGTGTGGATAATACAAAAACAAACAGAAGATGCATAATTACTCCTAACAACTCTTAACCTCTTCTTGGTGCCTGTGCCCTTTCTGCCGTGTTAATGACTAATCACACTGAGATTACAAAGACCAGGCCTCTGACCTGTGAGCTCCAGCGGGCTGCACAGCGTGGTCTCAGCCGGGGCCAGCAGCGGCAGGCAGGAGTGTTTGGACTCTGAGTCCTCCAGACCATGGACCAGCGGGATGGATGCGTTCTGTACAAACTGCACCAGCAGCTAAGTAAGGTGAAGATAGAGAGTGTTTAGGTGCAAGGTCGTGAAGCTTGTGTCAAATGTATGTCATGCAACACGCAGCAATAGCAGATGGAAAATGAAAAGGCTACCTCTGGTTTGGAGTCGAGCTCATCAGAAAGCATGGGTCACCCTTTGTGAAATCTGTGAGACAATACGGGGAGCTGTGAACACACTTGGTACCACACAGAAAACAAACAAACAACAAAGGGGCGCATCTAAAGTGGTCAAAGTGACTTCCGCATCGGTGGCTCACCGTGTAGAGCACGTTCGCTGCATGCCATCCCCTCTCTCTGCCCTGTCCTTCCTGTCTCTCTCCACTATCCTATCCAATAAAGCAGAGATGGTGTTTGTTATTGTCTGACTTGACTCTAATTCGGAGCTGTTCTCCCCCTCCTCGTTGTGTGTGTGTTTGCTCGTGCCTTTTGAGTGTATGTGTCAACAATTAGGAATTTTGTTTCGCTTACTATTACTTGAAGTTGCTTTAGTTATTCCTTGTTCATTTTTTTCCCCCACGTTGTTTTATTATTGTTTTTTTTTTTAATAAACAATGCGTGAAATTTTACAGGAAGCAATTTGAAAATATTTTACATATAACAACTGTCAGAAATGGCACACTTCAAAAGAAATTTAATAAGTACTGAGATCAAATCAAAGCTAAAGTGAATCGTCTGAGAAAAACAAATACACGCCAATCTAAGATTTAAAAAAGAACAATGAGATAGTAGAGCAAGTAGAGTCTAAATAAAGATACAAACACACGCACACCTTCTACTAAACCTTTGATATTAAACGAATGGATGGAATGGATGCATATTTACAGAATGTAAACATACGTGCACGCAAACGTCACCTCTTATCTGTCACACACACTCACACCAGCCACACACACCTCTAAGTCACTATCGAATAATATGACGGGTATCATCAAGTGACAGTGAATAAGTTGAATGTGAGCTTCTCAGTCAGTAATAGGATTTGAAATTGAGTCATTATTATGATAAAAAAACGTCAAGTCGAGAAGTAACCGCTAACATCCCGGCTTTGCTAGCTGACAGCTTGACAATAACTATGAATGTTTCTATTATTAAACCCCAAATAACACGCAATAGTAAGTGAATATAACAGAATACTGACAGGAAATTCAGAATAAAAATGTATCAAAATGTGCTGCAGAGCCTAAAACGATAAAACACTCTTGCTAATTTAGCTAGCTGAGGTTAGCCACCGGGTGTTACCCGGCTTTTCGGGCAATACAGCTTGAACACTGCCGCAACAAACTATTGTATTTGAACTTTGTACAAATCTGACAACATAATAAATGAATTCGTTTGACTTACAGCAGTTTAGAATGTGAACTAAAGCGTCAGAGAGGAGACTTGTCTCATTTTCTGGGTGAATACAGTACACAGGGCTGCGCTACGTGATCCAGTGTAGGACAAAATTATGGCATCTTCCGCGTTTGCACACAGATTCCTCGTCGAGGGCGCCATCTAGTGGCTGAATAAATTCTACTTCAAAACTGAGGCGCGTAAATGATGAGAACCAACCAGAGGTGATATGAAATGCCATTTATTACACAAACAACGCCTTTCTCATTGTCGATGTACAAACTTGACAAAACATCTTTCGCCAGTAAACCTCCTGGATCCTCCTTTATTGATATTGCTGTATCAGTTCTTGTTATTTATCCCCATTGGCCTTAAAGGTTTAAAACTCGGGGATCTCGAGCTGTTTTTGTAAATTCACAGTGGCAAATGCAGTATTTCACAGATGTCCTAATTGTTGGCATTTTCTATAATTACAGAAAACAAACAATAATTACGACCAAGCTAAATATAAACACAGCCTGTATCCACCAAGGGATACGGAAGCCACAGCACATTTTAATAAATATGTAATCACAATTGCGATAATAAATAGAATATGCTTTGTTTGAAGGATAACTGAGGGGTGATGGAAAAACCGAATCATCTTGATGGTTGTGATGCCATAATGGTGGTTAATTCCCTAAAAAATCCAGTGGCACTGGAAGCATACCAAAATAAAAGCAATAACTTCAAATAAAGTAAAGTATAAATGCACAAAAACTGAGAAACACTTACACAAAACCAGACCTTGGTGTAGAAAATGCAAAGATAAAAAACACCTCAATAATTCCTATAATGCTTTGGACAGCACTTTCTACTGACTGATGCTCCTTTTAAAGGCAGCCAGTCAGCTGGACTGAACAAGACATCAATCAATCAATCAACATTTCCACATACTGACATATTATATCTATTTATTCTACAACTTATCAGTTACAAAGTGATCAAACACACCAAAAATAAAAATAACGACACTTGCCCTCACTCAGACATGAGTCATTCCCTTGTGCCGATGTGCGATTTGGATAATGGTTTCTACTCCACTGCCTGATTGAAATGCACCATCGCCACCAACCGTTCACAGTTTGTGAAGTTGAATCGTTTTATGCCACCCTCTGTGCTCAGAGGCAATTACACTGATTCTTCTGTGTGTGTGTGCTTGTAATGTTCATCTTGTGTGTTTGCTGCACATCTGCGTCTGCATTGGGGACCAGCTGTATGCAGTGTGTTTTTCAGAATTCTGTGAGGAGGAACCTTCACACACTTTAAAGTGTTTGTTAAAGTGAAATAATTAAAATAAATGTAACTTTTCACATTAGTAACCATTAATAATTGAGTGTACATCATAGAAAAGGCATCAATAAGCTATGATCAAACAAATCATCAAATACATTATTGTAAGCAATGACTTAATTTCCCTTAAAATTGACTTTATTCTGAATGTTCTGGATATTATTTCATTTAGATTTGGGCGTTTCACTGGGATTAAAAATAAAACTTTATGATGATGGACCCATGGGTGGTTACCTTGGAGTTACAAACTGAAATGGACAACTCAAATTATATTATGACATAGACACACAGGTTCACCTGGATCGTATGGTCACTTTACAGTAACGTCCTTATCCTTTATTGATATGACAGAGGTACACAGCCATTAAAATGTTTTGAATCTTATTCCGTTCACTTCTTGTTTTGAACAAAAAAAAATACAAAAATCGCTGCTTTTCCTCAACAGAACGCAGCGGTCAATATTCAACGTTTATCAGAAACTATAGCACTTATTTAAGATGACAGACAGGAACCAAGACGTATGCTACAGGTATAGAGATCCATTTAAACAAAACCTAACCGTACACTACTGCCTTATGATGGTAACGACAACAGAATATAAAATTCTGTGGCAGCCAAAAAAGAGAGCCAAACCCAAACAATGAATTCTATTGTGGCATTTCAGTTTTTGAGAGAATACTGAAAAATTTCAGGACAACAAATTCTGTACTTTTTTTGGGACTTTTCACATTAACTTTAAAATGTGTCAATCATCATCTCCTCTTGTTGTTCCGAACACCCAAAAAGTCATTGTGCTTTATAATCTGAAGAATTTATGAAAGCACTAAGCTGAAGCACAAACACTTGGATCATGTTTACAGCCGGCCAGAGGCAAAGGTGACACAACACTCTTTTGGCACCAAAACAATAATATCCATAAGATTTTACAGTTATTTAATACAGCTGACAGGTCTGTGATATCACTTTAGCCGTTTGAGCTCATTTAAGTGATAATCCTTGACTTTCCTTGTCTTAAAACACTGAATCTTAAAAGTAAGTTTCCGTGGTATTTTTGTTCTATGTCATTCGACTGATTTTTACTTTTTACACACATCTCCTTATAGATTTCTTATAAATTGTGTCATTCCTCTGTCACATGACAACATGATCGACTTTTAGTGGATTATCACTGTAGGCCACAACAATAGCTGTCATAAAGTCCATCACTGTGCTCCATCTTGTCTGGCTAATCCGGATGAATAAGGCAAAAAAGGTTTGGTATCATTTTCAAAAGATGCTCATTGAGGTTTGTGGATTTTTGCTTGTTGGGAAAAGAAATAAAAAAAAGTTCAGAACTTCACTTTACATACATGCATATATATCCATTTGACCTCAACGGTCAACTTTGTTGAGATGCATGTGGATTAAAACGGCAAAAGACAAATGAACTGTACATTATTCCTTATACGAGGAGCTCCTCATAAGCCCTAAGTCAACATGGGCACAGCAACACTATAATCATCACAATAGATATTATGATATCGTTAAATATAAAAAAAATGCTGACAAAACCTGCTAATAAAAAAACCCTGACAATGTCAACAATATTTGTAGCTCATGTACATTCTACACATGACGGTAGTACACTGAAAATGTGCTTACGTTGCCCCGCAATGCATTCAAGTAGTTTAACAAAAAGTCTTTTGCAGTCCGTTTCAAGCTATGGTAGCTGCCGTGAAGCTGTGTTATCCTGCCAGACATTTCAGAGCCGCACTCCTGATGTTTGAGTGCAAATACTGAATTATTTTTTAAAACTTCCAGTTTGGATGTTAAGACTGCGATTTATACAAAAGCAAAGACTCATCAATGCGGTGTAACAATCTGCTACTGTTTTTGGACATAATACATTATTACGCTTTGTTTGTGCGATACAATGAGAGGTCTCGATTTGAAAGTTACGGGTCAATGCAGACCTACTTCAAGACCTTCGAGCAAGATAACAGCTGTGACGGTCGTCAATGAGGTTCACACAGTTTCTCATAGAAAAACACAAAGGCCTGAATTGAAGTTATTAGATATGGACTCGTTCAGTCATATCCACAGGTTCACCAAAATGCTACTTGTACACCAGCCACTGATAAAGTACGTTTACTTGCAACCAGTACTTCCAGCATTTGTTCTTACTGCGATTGAAGGCAGAAATGCGATAAAGCGACACATATGGACGAAATCAAATGGATTCTGTGTATGTGTCACGTTATATAATTCCGTTATAAAGCAAGCTCTGTCCTGTCCGAGTCCTGACAAGGAAGTCTTCAACCTGGACATATTAACCTCTTAAACTCTGAGGTCCATTGTCATGGTCAAGTGGGGTTTTTTGGTATTCCGGTGAAATTCAGAGTTTAATAACATTAAGTTTGCTACCGTTTGTGCCTCAACCACAGTACTGAAGTTTTAACATACATATAAACAGAGCTGACCTCATTTACAAGCACTCAGTACTTGGAGTATTTGTCTGTGTGGTGATTAAAGGGCATGGCTGACGCGTTGCATAATCGCGGTATGAGGCGAGTGCTCCCATTCGGGGAACGCATACGTGCACAGATTAAAACATTTACATGCCTGAATGAATTACACAATCCTGGTCTGTTTTTCAAAATTACGCTAACTTCGATTTGTGCTTATTTAAATTGTTTTGACTTGTTTCAGGTTTTGACATGCATGTAAACACACTGAGTGATAGGAAGCTCTGTCATCTGGAAAACAACTGAAGAGTTTCTCAGTCTGTCAGTTTGCACTCCCGTCGCAGCTGCCGTCAACATGGTGAGAATGCAGCGAGCGAAACTGTTAATGAGTCCAATTATCCACACGCAGATCCAGACAGACAGAGACACTTCAGGGACACGCTGATCTGAACACCCTCTCTGTGACAGGAGAGCAGAGTTCTGATCCTGACGATCAGATTTAAAGTACTTCAGATCATGCACACATCCTTAAGTGATACTTTTCATTTTTAGGTCATTTATGTGCAAACTAGGTCACTGGTGCTGTTTTTGTACGTTGCAGCATTGTGGAGATATTTGATGTTTATGTATCTTTAAGCGGACCCGAAAGGATCCCTGTGCTGAAGATGTTGAAAAACCTCTAAAAGATCAACATGGAATCATAAGTTTTGTTGAAGACATGCTCTCTGGTGTCTCAGAAAGAGTTTTCTGATGACATTTTACACAAAAAACAAATTGTGAAGTAGCTAAGAGAGTATAACAGACATACTGTACATGCCAGGCATTAAGATAGAAACCTAAAAAAATAGATTAGAACTTAGATTTACAAAGCATAACACCGTTCTATTTGTGAGTCAACATGATACTATTCGCTTTAATCTTGGTGTTTACGTCCTCTGTCTTTGTGCTACTGCAGTAACGGCACAGACACAGGCCTGGTAAGTCAACGTCAAATATCTCCAAACAGAAGAAACTTCAATACAACGTCAGTGACCAAATTCTAATATAAATTAACTGAAAAATCGTGAAATTTAATTAAATTTAATCACGACACATATTGCTTTAATGTACACCTCCGGTGCTTTGGATTCAATATGCATAATTCTATTTCTTTTTTGCCGATTCCTTCGATTTTTATCACCTTAAATGTTAAATGGATTCCACGTAAGCAGCAGTGCATAGAGAGCTCCTGTGCTGTGAACGATCCAAACCGCCAGCCCAACATCAGCCTGATTTATGTCCTGGGAATGTCTGAGGTGACCAGAGACTTTCTGATATTTTGAAGGTTATGAGGTGGCCTTGAGAAACTGCTATCTGAACCTCTGTAGGCTTTAGATTGGATGATTCAGTACATAGTTAGCCATTGATTACCAATAAATTAAAGCAGTGAGGCAGCGTCAGTGGCTCTGGCTTCAATTGAGCACAGCCAGGATTTAGGACAAAGCACACTGTGTGGGAGACCGGGGGTTGGGTGGGTATTATTTCTGGTCCATCTGTTTCTGTGTCTACCCCCCTTCCACTTCTTTTCCCCATCCAAGTCCAAAGGATTATAGTCTAGAGCTAGTCCGGGTCTAATCTGCCGTGATGCTGCTCTAGGTGGCCCTCTCCTTCTCCCTCTCCTTTTCCTCATCTTCCTCCTGCAGGCTGGCCTGCAGCTGGACACAGATGTTGGAATCGCCGCTCCGAATGGCCTGGAAGAAGAGCTCCGTCTGTTCCTTGAGCCGCTCCAGGTCGCTCTGAGTGCGTCGGTTCTGCCTGAGAAGCTCCTTGGTTCTGAGTGTGATGTCCAGCAGGCCAGATTTGCTCAGAATGTTGTAAGTATTGCAGAAGCGCTTCCTCTTCACGTCAGCCTCGCTGTCGGTGTGGCCGTGTTCCTCTGGGTGGCTGTCCTCTTGGTTACCAGTCCAGGGCACAAGGACCGCGTCGTCTTTAGAACGAGAGCTGTGATTTGAAGGAGTGAAGGACCGGGAGGGGATGAAGTCTGGCTGGCTGACGGCCAATGTGGGTCTCTCCCAGGCAGGACTGTCGGGGATGGCGTCTCTCGTCTCTGCTGAGGGGTGGGAGACACGGTGCTGGTGCGGGGGAGATGAGGATCTGAGGGGAGAACGACTAGAACTAGTCAAAGTAGTGCCATCAGACACACGTCTCTGTTTGTCTCTTTGACAGAGTTCCCGATGGCTGGAGACCGAACTGCTGCCTCTCTCTGACCCCGAGGATGAGAGCGAGGAGGAAGAGCAGGAGGAGGAAGACGAGGAAGCGGTTCCTCTCCCTGACGAACTGGAGCCATCACCAGGGTATGGGGCAATTTTGGGGTAGGACTTCAAAATGGGAAGATATTTCTTGTGCCGTCTGCGTCTGGAAGAGGCCTCTTTAGAGGCGGAGGAAGCTTGGCGAGAGAGGGCAGGCTGGAGGAAGACCACCTGGGGCTGCTGCACCACTGTCTGAACCACCTCCACTGCAGGGCTGAACCTCCAGGGCTTCAGGGCAGGAGGACTCTCTCCAGGCTGCAAAACACCCACAGAACATCAGGGCTGTGCTGATTAATCGATTAGAATCAACCGCTTGGTTCGAAAATCAGTCAAAAGTACAGAATGCAACAAATTTGCAAATTACATATTTTTACCATCCATCAACCGGATCTTTCCTGCCTTTCTGATTTGACCCGTTTACTTTATGCTATTTGTGAGTAACACATTCCAGAAGGCTGCAATTAGACTGTGAAGACATCTTGAGAGTTAAACACAGACGCAATAAAATGCACCGCCACGTTCCTGTTGTGACCTTCATACCGCTGCATACCACAGCAGGGCCAGCAGAGGAAATTGAATTGCTTAGATTTTGCGACTTATCTCACGGATGACAAATCTGCTGCTTTAATTTGAAAAAGCAAACAAACAAAAAAAGTTGCACATTTACGTTGTCAGCTAGTTAAGACAGATAAATGTCATGTGCCCAGACAGATGTTGTTGACGAGCTCTTACCAGCACTCAGCAGACTCACTTTAAATCGTGACCCCCTTATTGCACTCTGGTAATCCCGTTTTAGCACCATAGTAACTGCCTCTAGGGTGGTAAAAAGGGGTTACTAGGGTGGAAGGGGTTACTAGAGTTTAATAGGGGTTACATCTGGACTCACTTTGGTTTTTAAAATGACAAAGTTCATAAGCATACTCTGTCACACAAATCAAAGTATTGTGGTAATACAAGTAAGATCAAGGCGCATCTAATCATCAATATGGCCACCTCACCGGTTTACTGCAACTAATTGAATAATTAAAACAAGGGGAATTTTCTATTACAGTGTTACCAAAATGCGCATTTCCCAAATGTGTGTTTGCTTCAAACACTTTAGCTCAAATATGTAATCCCATCAAAGTGTTTTAATCTGTAGTAATCAGTAAATATTAAAGACTTTGTACTACACACTTCCCGCTGCTGGATTCGGGATTCCGTGGTTTTAATTCAGCGTCAGTTTGATTGTTGCTCATCAGTCCAACACTATTCACTGTTTGTTTAGTGTGTTTCCACTTTATTTAGTTTAATATTTCAAACATTCTGCACTTCAGGAGGAGCAAAAGTCTGAAATCTATTCCCACTTCTTTTCTCCCAGCTTTTTCCCAATCTGTTAAAGAACAACATAAAACAATTCTTCTGATTCTCACTGTGTCTAAAGTTCTTCACTGAAAAATGTATTGCATCTATTTCATTGTCTCTCCGTTTTCCTACTAACCTAATGTCCTTACATTCTACATGTTTTTCTTCTATCATCATTAATTATTATTATTTTCATTATTATATGTCATGATCTGAATCTTGTCAATCTATCATACCACTGTTAAGGGATCCACTGGATGAGTCCATTGTTTCAAGAAATAAAATATATCTGCAACATATTGTAACATTGAATGCCAATACCTCTATCAGAGATTAAATATCATTGTCATTTCCTATCAGGGCGTCTCTCAGCAGGTCCCACACTGAGTGTAAGAACTGCTTTTACGTTTGTGGATTCTTGTTTAGGTGTGGAGCAGCCACGTACCTGTTTAAGGAGGACGTTGTTCATGATGACCATGGGGGAGAGGCCGGAGTAGGACCCTCCCACCACAGTCAGCTGAGGGGCCTGGGGCATGGAGCCAGGGCAATGTGGGCCCTGCTGCACAAAAGGGCGAGCCGAGTCCTCCGAGTCCGTGATATCCATTCTGCTTGTGTGCTCCGAGCTCGAATCTATGAGGGAAGAAGACGGTCAAGAGAAGCTTAAGTATGGAATATACTACAGGAGCACATACAGTATAATGTCTGGTTCCTGTTTCTTTCAATTTAGAAACATCAATTATGTTCCTCTGCCCTGGATTACAGAATACACACTGTAATTTCATCTCATTCAGACTACTACAAAACATAATTCATCTGGCTCATCTTTGGCATGGCTTCTGCAGATTTAGGAAAGTTGCATTTTACCACTTTAGTGGAATTTACAAAATCTAAAAAATGTATGCAATGTCACCAATTACTGGGGGTTAGGCACATTTTGTCTTAACCACACACAGGTGCTAGCTATTTTGGAGTCAGGAGATATGGCTGGGGAAATTTCTGGTTGGTTAGATTTCTAGGAAAGAGTGCAGACACCAAAGTAGCTCTGCTTTTAGTGCTGTGGTGGAATGTTGTTGGGGATCCGTATATGTGGCCGTTGCTGATCCAGGTTTGTGAGATGGAGTAGAGCCCTGCTACTGAGGTCTAGGCCACAGAACACACTGAAAAATGACAGGTTTGATTCAAATTGTGCTCTTCTTGCACAGTGAACAGCAGACATCACAGTCAATGTCTTAACCAGGTTTCAGCCATACGGCTATATTAAGCTTTTCCATGGTGAAAGCTAGCAAAGTAGGATACCTGAAACCAAACTCAATTTACTGCTGTTGGTTCCAGCAGTTGCGGTCTGTGTGACGCTAAATACAAAACACAACCTTACACACAAATTGTCTAGATTCCTTCCTGAGATTTCACAATGCAATGAACAAAAATAAAATGTAAAAACTACTATCTGTGTCAGTAGCATCACGAGGCTTTTAAAAGATGGATTTACTTAAAGATTAAAAAGGGCATTACTTTGTACATAAACTAATTTAAGTCTTTAAGGATGTGTTGAAACCATGATTAACGCCAGTATTGATTGAATGACACAGAATGATGATGTCAAACCTGAGAATCCAGAGTCTCTCTCAGAATCTGCTCTGCAGTCTCTGGCCTTCATGATGTGTGGTTTGCTTGCAGATCTGGAGTGACTCTCTGCCTTCCTCTTGGTGCTCATTCCTGCTGTGCTGACCATGTTGCTGGATGATCAAAGTCCCACGACAACTACATCAGCATCTCACCGACTCAGTCTGAAAATGAGTGAAAACAATGTTTTCATTCTACTGAAAGCTGTGAACCAGGTGTTCAGCCTGGTACACTTGGGCATTACTGCATCATCATTTTGGTTACTGTGCTATTACCATGTTATAATGTACATGTGTTTTGGAGTCTTTTGGAGTCAGGCCATCAAGCTCGTTGTAATAAAGCAAAAATGCCAAGAAAAATCATTTAAAAAAAATATGCAAATAAAAAATACATGTAAATATAGAAAACAATGGATTACAATTCTAAATGCAAACTTAAGAGTATACAAAAGTCAAATAAAAGACAAAGAAATAACTTCTAAAGAACTTATGGTATAAAGAAAACCCCGAAAATCCAACATAACAACGTTAACATTTTAAGCTGTGAGCTGCTTAATTTCCCTTAATTCTAGGGTCGCCGGGTATGATTTAGTACAGATTTCCCTAGCATGCGTCCTGAAACGATAAGAGACTTTGGAAGAATTCAAGCTTTCACTTGAATGTCAAATGAATCTTTGTGAAGGTGGACACACCGGTGCAGCTAAACAGGTTAACCAAGTTAACCAAGTTAAAGGCTAACGCTGCATGCTAACTACTGTTAATAACCAACAAGCCTAAGCTAATGTTAGCGAAAGGCGCTAACTAACAAACAAACATTCCAGGCGAATACAAAAATACATTTCCCATGTTACCACACAAAAAAAAACGTGAACATAAAGCGAGAAAACGAAGTACACACCGTCTCTGGTGCTCTCCACCGGGTCCGACCGTCTGTTGGGTCTGCTGTGTCTGCTGTGTTTGTCTCCCTTCTGTCCGCTGCCTCGCTACGCTGACTGGAACTCGCCGTTCCACGGTACCGTACACGAGACACTCCGACCGGCCCTCCCCCGTCTGCGGTCACATGCGCAGCAGAGTGGCGACACCCGTTATCCTGCAACTTTCAATTACACACCGAGAGTGCCGACACCAAACGTACGCTAAACAAAACCGACAGTATCGTCATCTAGTCGCGGGTAAGGCTTCTCTGTTGTACGAGTACGAGGGTCCACAACACTACACGGCGACCCGCTCCTTATTTGGAAGTTAGGTGCGTGGTCTTGCGCGTACCGCCGCAAACGTCAGCGTTTCCGCTACGCTAACCCCGCCTACTATGTAAATGTGCTGGCCGCTGATTGGCCACGGCGGCCAGCGCCGAGTCAAGGCAAGAAACGTGACGCTGGCAAATATGTGGCAAGTTGAGGACATTGTGTTCAGTTTGAAAGCCCCGAGCAACTGCGGTGTACAGTGCTGGCATCTAATCCGAACCGTCGGGGAATCCAGTGACGAGAGGAGCACAGCGTCATGTTGAGGTGCATTGCATAACATCCGGCGCTGGCGTCCGCCGGTCTTTACGGTGCGTATTCAGGGGTAAACAAAGCAGAGGCTGCAAGAACAAAAAGTCCTCACGTGCAGGCGGGACACTCCACGGTAAACGGTGGGTTAACTCCGGATGACCTCGGACTGGATTCACATATCTACCAACGGTTCCATCCGTAAATAGTCTTATATGAGTTCATGTAAAAGTAAGGCTTTATTTAGTAAAAAAACAATGAGTTAAGCAGCAGTGGGTTAATCTTCATCAATTTTATTTAAATTATGAAAAAAGAGGGAGGATAATGTGAGGGAGACCAAAAATGCCTTAAAAATTATGGGTTACTTTCATGAATTTTTAAAAATCTAACTTTTTTTTTCTCTTCTAAGTGGCATACTTAATCATTAATGGGATAGTAATGTGAAAAGACTGAAGTTTGCCTAAACGTGAACTAATAAGTAAATAATAACAAGTAACTTACCAGTGTTTAAATTAGTTTATTCTTTATGTACTGGGTATCGTTTTATACAGTTTCCAACAGACTGCGCCCTGATATATTTGGTGTCTTTACAAACTTTGGCTTTTTGACAGGAATTTAAGATAAAATTTGATGAAGGTGGATCCCAGAGTTTAAAAGGTTAAAAAGTCTCAAAGCCATCTTTCATAACTCTTAAAAACACTGACAAAACAATAAATAAATGTAACTAAAATTTACATTTTATATTGTGCAATGGGATGATGTTACCCTGAAGATCTCTCCGATCAGGATTAAGATGATAAGGCTGATACGGATGCACAAAACTCATAAAAAATGTGATCGGGGGAAGAGAATAAGTCAACTGAACAGAATAAGTTGTTGTCTTGCTTGAAGAGTGTTCTCGCTGGAGTTGACGCTTGTCCCTTATAATACAGCGTTGTTCGGTATTGGACAATGGAATGCCGCATGCATCCCTTATTGCATCAAAAAAGGATGCAGAGTCTGACCACACCTCCATCATCTCACGTGTGTGGGAGTTCCATACAAATCAATGGATAACAGTAACCCCTTGTGCTCTGCTATAACCGAGCCGTGACGGATAAAGAGCTCGCAGTGTCATCACGTTATTGACCCCGGCTGTACAGATGTAGATAAGACAGAGATTCCTTTTGTGTGGAGTTTCATGAATGTATCGTGTCCCATAAGCACAATGGATTCATGGACACCGCTAAGACAAACAGGAGATACGACGACGGCTCTGTTTCAGTAGCTGGGGATCTGTCTGCATGTGCAGCATCTCAAGTTATCATTTGTAGACATGTTGAATATGTCGTCTCACTAAGGTGGCAACATACACATCCTTAAAGGGAGGGGAGGTAAAAAAAAATTATTTAGAAACACTATTTGTTATATTTGAAGAAATCATCTTAACACACTGAAAGCTATAAATAAATCAAATGCTCTGAAAAAAATAGTTTTATAAAACCGATGTTTGTAGCTATAGTAATCCTGAAAGAAACTCACCCAATGATGTCATTCGGACCGCATGACATCATTGGGTGGTCGACATACCCATCCACTCATGGATCAAGACCGGATTCTCATTCCGAGCAGCTCTTCACAGCGATAATGTTTGATGGGTTTTTTTTACATGTGAATGTAAGAAGATGGATGTATTAGAGTCACCAGAGCTAAAAACTATGGAGTATAACCCGCAGATTTGCAAGAAAAAAAGTGTCATTCATACACACACACACACCACGGAAAACACCTGCATACCAACTGAAGGGAGGGCGTGGGATTTTATAGGTTGTACATCCTGGTTACCCCGACATTCAGTATTCTACCCCACCTTTAATCCATAAAGTTGTTTTTTTTACCATTTTTTGGTCAGAATCACAAATAATGGTTTTGTTTTGTTTTTTTCATCTCGCTGTTTTTCGTACGATAGTACTCCTAGATTAGCATGCTAGCTTGTTGTGTCGCCTTGGGCCATTCTTCAGACGGGCTGAGCTAGCTAGTGCTATTGCCAATGCTAATGCTAGCTTTAAAAAAAAAAAAAAAATAGAATGATTTTTTCAAAAATACCAGGAGTTTTTTAAACTAGTCCAGACCTGCAGTAGAAGAGAGACTCTTAACTGAGGAGAAGAACTCTGCTGTCCCTGCTCACTATTTTCCATCGTAACGATAATGAATTAAATATGTCTTCCGCTGTAACAGTGATTTTGTATTTTTTTCTTTATGACTCGTGTTTTGCTTCTGTCCTAGAAAACATGAAACTATTATAAACTGTCCCCAGTTATGATCCCATAATATCTTAGTCGTGTTATTTTGATTATTCTTGTTTTTGTTTTGTTTTTTTATAATTAATATCTGTCCATTCAATAGTCGTAATATCGTACACACAGAACAAAATCTGTAGGAGTATCAAGGACATTTATTTCAATTATTTAATTGATATTCAAACGCATCATGAAATTTTTTGTGTATTTTTGTCACTGTTCCAATGAAAAGCGACGAGACTGTCGTTTGGCTAACCTTGGCTTTAGAAGTGCCATACACCTGACGTGCGTAAACTTACACTGTGATAATACTGTGATGATGTAACTGCTGTCTTGAAACGTTACATTTTCAGTTAAAGTGCGTGCTGGGCTGACGGCTGAGAGTAGAGACGGATGGAAACCAGGCAGCTCAGTACGTATCGAGACAGATGTGTGTTTTTAGTCCTTTTTTTAGCTGTGCAATACAGAAGCCGAACAGAAACAATTTGTTGTTCTTTAATAATAACTTAGTTACAAAATGAGTTGCTCCGTTGAAGTTACAAATAACATAAAGCCATGGAAAATGTCACAGGCCCTCGCTAGAAACACCTCAGGCCTCAATCCTTTTCCACTGGAAACTGATAAACTCTTACTATGCGTGCCCGTTGAGAGGAACTTATGAAGTCGGTTTTCTATCGTATCACATCTTTCATGGACGTTTTTAGCATGAAAAGTGACACCTTTTTTTTTAAAGACAGCGTGTAGGTGGAACGGCAGACATTTTCTAAATAAAGAATGTCAAAGAACACAAGTTGGAAAAACTGATATCTGATGAGTCACTCATTATAAACCTTCAGGGCAGAAAGGCGCTGATCAGATGTGAGGGTTCTGGCATCTGAAACGACAATAAGACAGATAATAAACATGAGAGTATTAATGAAGCGATCGTTCTAAGTTTTGCTTTCTTTCCCCTCCATCTACTGACACCTGGTGGCTATAAGGAGTAATAACAGCAGGTTGGCGAACAACCACTCTTTTTAACATTTTAACATTTAAACACAAACGATCGCATTGGGAGGGTGCATTTGTACAAAAAAGAAAAAAAACATGGGATATTGATGTTAATCCTCAATTTTTTTATTAACATATACCCTTAAAGCTAAGGATTATAACTTGAATGAGGCATTAAGATGATTTACAGGTATTATAGCTCCACATTATGCTTTATTACAACAGAGTTATTAGGCTTACTATTGGAAAGAAATGGAAAACACAGACTTAAAAAATAAGGTAGTAATCTTGTGAGAACAAAATAAAAACAAAGTCAAGCTAGTTAAGATGGAATTTTATTGCGTGCCTAAACGTTTTCTACTACGGTGAAAGTGATGGGGCAAAAATTTCACAATAAAAGCATCCAACAACTGGCAGAAGGGGGTAAATACCACAAAGTATCTCAAATTACGTGTGGAATCGAAAGACATTGAAATATCGCACTTAATGTATCAAATGACTGTTCATTTCCACATGCAAGATGATTCCACGTCGGCCTACATCTCTGTAAGTCTCAGTGAGTCATTCTGTCGTGGAATTTCAAAATTAGAGCCCCATCAAATTAACCAGAAACCCTAAAACCAAATATTTGGAATTTTATTCTCAACTTCCAAGTTTTTTTTAGTTTCATAAATTCATTCTCAAAGTTTTCCTTCTTAAATTTTGGACCTAAAACTCTGTCATATGTTACATCAGGCATGTGAGGATGCTTTCAGAATTGTCTTGGTTTTTCTCCAGACGTCCTAACTCTGCCGTCCACGCCGAAGACGATGGGATCGCTGCTGTCTGAGGGGACAAACTATAAACAACTCTTCACAGTTTGTGAGCGGGGGACGCCGTGACCTTCACCTTTATGGGAACATTGCAGCCATTTCTCACCGCCCCACATCAGTCCTGAACAAGCAGAAGTACAGCTTGTTCTAAAAAGTCGCAGACTGTAAAGATTACGAGACCAGTAAAAAGACTCGTATACTCTCGCCGTGCAACGGCCACAGTTAATCCAGTGAAGATTCTGACACCTTCACAACTGGGTCAGAGCGAACACTCCTCGCCTTTTCACTCAGCTCGGGCCATAACGTGGTTCCCCTCCACCACTCAGTGTCACCTAAGTGGACTCGATTCAGCCAGATGACCTAGTTTGGAGTCCACAAACGGACTCAAGTCACGTAGCGCCGCTGCTCATGTTTTAGAGAAGAGAAACTTCCCCCACTACGCCCACGAGCGCGTTAAAACTTTGATTACGTCCCCGTTACCGAAATATATTTCATCGTCGTGCAAACAGCAGAATCAGACTGAAACCTGCAGGAATCATCTTTATCCTTTATTCACCTTTAAAAATGACTATTTTTGGTTTGGTCTTTGAGAGAATGCGATATTTGTGAGTTTTATGATGATTCATTACTCTGTCACGGCTGCAGAGCGATAAATTAAAAGCAAGAGATTTTTATGTGAACATCATCACCGCCATCGAATGTCGTTTTTATGACTTAAATTTATGACCTTCCTCCTCGTTGTGCTGCATCGTTAATGGCTTACTCATGTGAAGAGCGTTTCCTGTACGACCCGACAAATGGTCGGAGTACGGCGTGCACGTAAACATAAGTAATGTCTGAGGCCAATAAGAGACGCTGCCAATAGGAACGATGCGCTCATTTCTCATTTTTGTGTCTCGACATGGGTGGAATTTTACAAATTTTCCAGACTGACAGAAGACAAAAGTTATGCTATATTTTACTCTCAGTTGATTCATCTGGGCTCTGAACACATGGTTACAGGCAGGGGAGGCGTCACGCCATCAACCGATGAGTGTGAGGGCTCCTAGGACGCAACGGCAAGCGTGTCGAGATCCATCTTTGTACAAAACGTTCCATTACGTCCCCGAGTAAGTCGCGAACCCCAAATTGCTCCCGACAACCGAGTGGGCCCGTGTGTGTGTGTGTGCGTGTGTGTGTGAGTGGTTAAATGTGAGGCTGTAAAGTGCTTTGGAAAAAAAAACGCTGTAGAAATGCAGCACATTTATCATTCACAGAAAGTTTGACTGACGCTTTAACACTTTGCAGTCTTATGTAGCAGCAGCATCGCTATGGTTACAGGAAGGACCGATGATTTGACCGAATCGATGCCATACTGTGAACAAAACGTGAACGGCGGAACATCAGGAGCGTCACAAATGTAGGATTTAAAGCAGAGTTGTGACATTGGGTTGCGTTTGACTGTACATGATGTATGTATGATGTATCTTAAGTTTACATCCACACCATGAAGTAGCTTGATGTGTTGGAGTATTTACAGTAGAGGCCTGGCTTTATATTGGTGACAGAGTGAAGTCCGGGGACTGTCGGGCCTCGGGGGGGGGGAGGCAGGGACAATCAATGACTCCCTGTTGTGTTTTCCGCTCGTGTCTGACGTCAATCTATTCATTCTTCCACTAAACCTTTGAACCGCCGGTCCTTCGTCACACATATCGACAGACTCGGAGACATAACTCGTGTTCCAAGTGCTCCTCGCTCAGCCTTGGGCACATTTTCAAAGTGTGGATTACTGCAGCACAAAGACAAGCAACACTGAAGAAGATATAGTGCGATATAGTTTAATCTCATCTGGCCTTGATCGTCCCACTGCAGAGGGGAAAGTGATAAATGTAGTCGTAACGTCCAAACATTGTTATTGTGTTAGTCTGTCTGTGTGTGTGTGTGTGTGTGTATATGTGTGTGTGTGTGCGCGCACAAGGGGGTGATCCATCTCTTACTTGCCACAGCCTCTCGCCATTTTCCTGTGTTTTCTCCGCCGAGCTCGATTCTTGACGGACTGACTGCTGCTGGGGGGGAAGAGCAGAGGAAAGAGGAGTGAAGAGATGGGAGTGATGAAGAGCGGCGGATCTTCGTCGTCCACTCACCTTTCGTTACTCTGATGTTTCTGTCGGGCTCTGATAGCGGGGAGAAACAGCTGGTTAGAGGCTGTATCGGAGCGTGTATTTGCACAGTGAGACGCCGTGTTTACCTGCATTCACACGTCTGGTGCTCCACAAACGTCAGCTCCACATAATGGCTCGATTTCTCCGTGGGATTAATCCGCAACACCTGCGGCCGCAAGCGTATGCAGGAATATACATTTAAAGTGACAATCCTCAAATATATGAAGAAAAATATCAGCATTTAACAGCAACTTGTCATGTTTAAAAGTCATTCCACAGATTTTCACACACATCTCCATGTAGGGTTTTACATAAATTGACTCCACTTGACATTCCTGGGAAAATGATGCAATTACTCCAGCTAAGAAAACCGTAGAAAGACAATGGGGTTAGTTTCCTGGTGTTTAAAGCGGTTTGTTTATCTGTTTGTTAGCAGGATGTTGCTATTGTTGACGGACTTCAATGGGACAATGGACATGATGCAGGGAAGAACCCATTAAATCTGGTACCCGTTGGCCTGATGGTGGTGCTGTCTGTCCACATCTGACTATACAGTATACGCCATTCACGCGCAAATGTTTACATGTAAGTGATATTTTGCACCATTTTGCTGTAATTGTTATGTCTGATGTTAGTGCTGTATCTTATTAATGACGTCTTTGCCTTATGTCCCTAAAAGTCTCTTTATTATTAATGTTTTGGGCACTACCGTGCACAGATTTCCCCCAAAATACAGCCTGATACACTGTGACTACTTTTGGGCATCTGCTGTCTGAAGGGATGAACCGGTTTATCGCTTTAATGTTACATTTTCGTCACCGTCTTTGGAACTGGACATGCTGGAATCTAAAGTTTGTTGCCTTGTCAGATCATGGTTTCATCACTAACGTGTCAGTTATCTTTACTGAGAGATGGAGCCATAATTAGATGACTGTCTGGCCTTGGCAGAGCTCACTTCTGATATTTGTTATCATTTTGAATTCTATTTATTATCTGCTACCCTGTAAGATAACGGATATGTGTTCGTTATGGATGCACCAGCTGTCCCGCGGTTGAGGATCTTAGAACGCTGACGGTAATTTAAGGTAACTTATGATGAACTTTGAGCTCTAAGGATGCTGAGCGGGGTCAGTCATCGTTCTTTCACACCTGCAGTGTGATGTTGCGTTCAAGGGCAGGGTGACACTCCAGGCTCTCATCCCCGCAGCAACCGGAGCATCGCCAAAGTGGGACACAAGCGGGGTTGAAGATGTACTCCAGACCCCCAGGGTACTCCTGCTCCACATCCACCAGTTGCTCCATGGGCCGACACAGGCTCCTCACCCACACCTCGCCAAACGCCATCACTGCAACGGGAGGCCTTCAGTCATTTGGGAACTTTGCCATCATTTCCCAACAGGGCAAAGGACCGATTCACGTGGTCACAATCAATAAGAAATATTGATTATATTATTGTGTAATTGTTACCTCCTGGATGACTTTCAGCTGGAGGGTGTGAAATCTGTTAAAAGAATGTAAACAACGAATGAAAAACTCAAACATATCAATTGCGGGAAGCTGACAAACTGTCACAGTGGAGGCAGGTTCACTCAGCGCTCACTCAGCGCCCTCTTGTGGCAGAAAGATGCAAACACTGGAAAGAGGCAGCTGCTGTCAGACAGGTAATCTAGTGTACTGATGGGTGCAAATTAGAATAAACGAATATATGAATAAATATACAAGAAAAATACTAGAAAAAACGTGCAAAGCTGCAATTTTGTAGCACATCCAGAAAACACAGCTCACGTCGATCTAATTTTTTATAATGCATCACGATAATGATGATTAATAAGCGGAATAAAAGGATTCATGTAATCTATTTGCTGAGCGTGCTTCTTCTCCCGTCTTTTTCTTTTCTTTTGCCCAGATTCCATGGCAGATGCACAAAGGGTCTTCAGTTGATCTTGGCTTTTGTCTGCTTTGGTGTTCTTCTTTGATTTCAGCTGCCCCCCTCGGCCCGTTTGTCTCATGCGTTCTGGGTCTGTGCTTGAGAAATGAAACTCTCTGTTTGCTTTTGGTGTTTCGTTACAGCGCACACATCTGCTGTTTCTGGAGAGGAGAAACCACTAAATCAAAGTTGTGCAGCTTGATGATAGCTTGTGTCCCTATATGGGATTCCTCTCACCCTGCGTGGACCACAGAGACAGATTTAGTTTTCTTTCAACATTATCACACTTTAGGTTTGGCAGCAGCCTTTGGATAGATGACCACGGATTTTAGGTCGTATAGGAGTCTGCAGCTTCTGTTCGCCTCTGAGCAGCGATTTCACAAGATACACCCTGTGAAGTTTAACGCAATCGGACCCAGATTGGTATTAAAAACAATCTTAGCAACCATCTTGTCTCTTTATTCTACTTTTTTAACTGTGAAAACAATTTTTCCTTCTTTGCGGTCTCGTGTCAGGATGGAACATTTCAATACAAACAAACAGTTTTGCTATATTTGTTTAATCTCTTAAACTCCCGTCCTTATAAAGTTTTATTCTATTCTGGTGAAATGTTCAATATTTCCAAAGACTATAAATTCATTATGATGCATTCTGGGTAAGTAGGAATGATACCCGACACATCAAAGGAAGAGAATAAGAGAATTTTAACCCTTTCTTACTAATGTGGTAAGAGTGGCTAATTTTATTAAGAAAGACTTGGTAAGAGTTGGTAAGTTGGTAAGAGTTGGTAAGTTCATACGACTTGGTAAGTTGGTATGAATTTGGCAAGAGATGGTAGGCTGGTATGAGTTGTCAAGTTGGGAGGGGTTTGGTAAGTTGGTAAGAGTTGGTGAGTTGATAAGAATTTGTAGTTGGTGAGAGTTTGGTAAAAGTTTGCCAAATTTTTAAGAGTTGGGCAAGTTGGGAAGAGTTAGCAAGGTGGTAAGAGTTTGGCAAGGTGGTAAGAGTTGGTGACTTAGTAAGAGTTGGTGACTTAGTAAGAGTTGCCAAGAGTTGGTCAGTTGGTAAGAATTGGTAGTTGGTAGGAGTTTGGTAAAAGTTTGGCAAGTTGGTAAGAGTTGGAGGGGTGGTAATACTTTGGTAAGAGTTGGAAATTGGTAAAAGTTAGTGAGGTGGTAAGAGTTTGGTAAGAGTTGTCAAGTTGGTAAAATTTTGGCAAGTTGGTAAGAGTTTGGCAAGAGTTGGTCAGCTGGTAAGAGTTGGTGAGTAAGTGGGAGTCGCCATGTTGGTAAGAGTTGGTGAGTTGGGAAAAAAATGGTAGTTGGTAAGAGTTTGGTAAAACTTTGGCAAGATGGTAAGAGTTTGTGAGGTGGTAAGAGATTGGTAAGAGTTGGGCAAGTTGGGAAGGGTTTGGTAAGTTGGGAAGGGTGTGGTAAGTTGGGAAGGGTTTGGTAAGTTGGGAAGGGTG
>OMNV01020582.1:0-11100 GCA_900303265.1 Brotula barbata | reverse complement strand
TGTCTTTGAACACAGCGCGGTGTGTTCATGTCCCAGGCATGTCAGGACAAGAAGCTACTGTAAAACACGCACGCACACACACACACACACACACACACACACACACAGACACACACACAGACACATACACACAGTAAATCTGTTGTTTCAGCCGCTCAGTAACATTTAATCTTTAAATAAATCTTCACCTCCATCCTGACAGACAAACGTTCTGATTGGTTGACTTTTAGATCCTGTGTGAAATATCTGGATTTTTTTCCTGTGATGAAATTTGTAAAATTCTGGACGTTAAATTTTAGTACCAGCTGTTAAGAATCTTCACTGACATTAGGAGAATGTTACGGCGATCATCCTTGTCTTGGTTTTTCTGTTCTTCCAGCCTCCACTCAGGGCCGACTGTCCTGATCTTTCTGGGAGCAGGACAGGGAGCAGGACAGGGAGCAGGACAGGGAGCAGGACAGGGAGCAGGACAGGGAGCAGGACAGGGAGCTCTGGAAGGTCCTTGTATGTCACTTTAATCTAGTCAGGATGTAACAGAGCTTGGCTCCACTGATAGTTTGTGTTTTCAGGGGAAAGAACAAACTAACGTTCAATACAATCAGTACAAAAACATTGGAACCATGAAATCTGGACTTTGGACTGAACCACACTGAGGTTCAAATCTGTCTTGGACTTGACTTACCAACATTCACAGCCTGAAAGTCGATTGGATTTCCTTTCTTGTTTTTAGCTTCAGTCTCCCGTTGGAGACGTCACGTTTGGACACTCCCTGTGGAGTGGCCTTCACTAAGGTCCCCTGGTCTGGTCAGGTCTGTGGGTGTCCACATTTCTTCCTCCCTCTCCTCCCCGCGTGCGCGAGCTGCATCCTGCTCACGAGCTGTTGAGAAACGACTCCGTTCCAAGCTGTCAGTCTGAAAACCATCGTCCACTTTGTCTCTGTTGTGGACGCTGCTGACCCTGAATGCTTCAAACACCACACAAATACACACAGAACAACCAAGAGACCAAGAAAACGTAGACCAGCAGGTTTTGGTCTGCCATGTACTCCAGGTGAGGACAGTAACTATCCCCCCAACGCTCTCTTCCATTGTCCTAGTGATTCAGTGCCATCGGTGGACTGTGTGGGTTGTCTTTATTTCAGAGAACCTGCAAGTCCCCTTAATGGTCCTGTTGTTTTGAAGTGCTTCATCTAACAAGTTATTGAGTGTAGGTCAAGGAGAGCGTTTACCTTAGCTGCATGTTTCCTGTTTTGTTGAACATGGTGAGTCCTGTAATAAATCTAAAACATTCACGGTGAGGGACGAACGTCCAGTAAAGGAAATGTCTCTGGGACAACGTGTGGTTGAGGTTGTGGTCATTGTAGAGCGCCACTCACTGGACCGTCTTGGGTTCTGGTCTTCAAGTCCTCAGATCATCAGATGAGATCATCCGTCATGACTCTACTGGACCTTAGTCCAGTCCAAAACCCTCATCCAAAATAGCAAACTTATCAAATCCCAATAAAGAACATTTAAAATAAATAAAAATATAATCTGCCGTCTGTGTGTAATTGTTGTACTGAGTAACTAGCGACTATAGTTGTTGTCACAGTTTATAACGATTGATGCGTTTCAGGCAGGACTTAGTTTGTCCAGATACAGATGGGACTAATAAATTATTAAGGATTGGAAAAAATAAAGATCAAACCGAATCTGAATTCAAGCTGCTTGCGAACTCACACAAGCTAACGCTAACATCTCACAATGTCAGGCTGCGAATGTTAGTAAACAAACAGAAGCGCCATCGTTTTTTTTCCCGTTTATTTTTTTTTATCCTTTACAAACTAAATAAAATTGAACGGAGGAAGCAAACCAAACCTCCTTTCAAAAGAAAACCTAACGCTCGGCGAGGCCGCGTCTCCTCGCGACGCTTCACGTTTCCTTTCGGACAAAGTCGTTAGCCGTGATTTCGAGGTAAGCGATCCTTTGGGAAGAACAGATAAAGTGCTTGGACTCCAGCGCTGATGGAAATGTACAAAAAATTTTAGCGTGAAAGTCTTCAGAGAAGCTGTCACAGGTCACGGAGATATTTTTAAATCTACGACAGCTTCAGAATCTAACTGCTGACAGAGATTTACCTTTGAATGTGGTTGAAACATTTAAAAATCTCATTTTAATGGTTCATTTCTTATTAACATAAGAAGAAAACAAAAAAAAGTTTTCCAGATGTTTGACGATGATGTTAGCATACTAAGTATAGCACGTTAGAATGCTAACACAAGCTTGTTACCACTCAGCCTCTCATTCAAGCAGGTAAAGCTACGTACACATAGAATGCTAACACGTTTTGAATCAGTCCGACCCTGAACAGAGACAGAGACAGGAAGTCTGCCGCCCTCCAAATGCTGCTGCCTATGGGAAACAGAAATCCTGGAAACTAATTGGACCTCTTCTGCTGATGCCATCATCCATACAAAACAAACTGAGGTCCTTTTCACGACGTTCACTCGTGTTTGTTCTTTGCGTCCGTCTGCTCGTGGATTCCTTGGCGTGATGTTTCCGTCTCTACAGGCCCAGAGACTTGCGTACGATCTTTTGTGCGAGTTTGTAGAATTGCTCTCTGTCCTCACGCCACATTTTGGAGGCATCAACATTTGCGCCGCTCTCGTCGTTCGGCTCTGAAACAACACAGAAGAAGAAACGCGATAAGAAATATTACTGCTGACGTGCTAACGGCAGGTCAGAGCTTCACCGGCTAAGAAGTAAAGATTTACCTGCTAACATGCTGACCACGGACAGCAGGATCTTTTCCACACTCTGGACTGGACTCCAGCGCTCAGCGCTGCTCTCGTAGCCCATGGGGTCGTCGCCGGGGGCGTGAAGAATGGAGATACACACCCGACCATCTGGATAAACTGAGGGAGGACGACAAAACAGAAACACAGATCGAATCGGGGACTCCGTGGGTGTGTGTGTGTGTGTGTGTGTTCGTGCCTGGTTCGTTCGAGAGCTTGCAGCATTTCTTCCATCATCTCTGGAGGTTAGCAGACGTCTGTGATTTGAGCGATGTGAAAACAAAAATGTCCCGGTCGTCTTTGTGTTTGACATTATGGATAAAGAATCTGGAGTCTTTCTGTACAAACATATCTCAAATCATCTCTGGAGTCAACAACAATAAGTCTGAGATCCAACATGCCCAGAGGACCAAAGAGGGACCTTTAGTCCGCTTCCTGTGTTCACACAAAAGTCCGTTTGTCTTACAGATGGGACATCGTACTGACCTGGGTCCGGCTCATCTAACAGGAGCGGACACGCCCCGAAGTGTGTGTGTGGTTTATGTCTGTTTAAACACTTTTTTGAATCGTAGCCCTTTTATTAGAAGAATTCTGGACTCTGGATTCAGGGCCCTCTTGGAGACAGTCCGCTTTGATTTTCACCCTGAATACGGCACAGAATCCAAACTCGTGGACATCACAACAGATTTTCACTGTCCAGCCTTCTGTCCGTCCTCATCCTCCCTGACCTCAGCGCCGCCTGTCATAACCAAACGGTAACGTGCGTGCCGAGCGTGCCGTTTACAGCCTCGTCCTCTCTGCTGCCTCCAGCTCTGATGAAGTCCGGCCCGTCCCTTTCCAACCTCTTCGTCTGCTTTGCTTCTCCTTGGACGCTTTCTGTGAGCCGGAAACCTTTTGTCTTGGAGAAATGTCCTCAAAAACACAGTAAACCAGGAGGATTCTTTTTTTATCGGTGATGTCTTTCCTTTACATGCTGCTCCTTATTCTTGATTTCTTCTCCAAACACACTAACAGCAGCAGGAGAACATCAGTGTGTTTGTGTGTGAAGACTGTAGACTAAAACCAAAGATTATCAGTAGAATCTGATTCAGCCCGGCTCACCATCAAACATCCGTGTGCCTGTGTGTGTGTGTGTGTGTTGGCTGTGATAAAGAGCTTCCTGTTGGCATGCAGGGCCTCCATCCTGCTCCTGTCTGACAGCTGCAGCTTTTAAACTCCCTCCACCTGCTGTCACTGCGGTGAGTGCTGGCTGAATTCTCAGCTTGCCAGTGTGACATCATTTTCAATCCGGTGTGATTTCCGCTCATTATATCGATCACCCCGTTAAACAGCCTGCTTGGCTGCTAGATGGCGCTCTGGGTATTTAAGCCCAGGCAAAGGTCGTGACAGACACTGACACACACGCCACGCCTCATCGACTCAGCCATATTTTTACATCACGTCAAAACCACAAAACACAAGTGTTACTTATTACAAGTCAAACAGCGTAAAAAAATCTGTACTTGATGGTTGAGATGATAAAAAACTGACAAACTTTTACTGTTTCTAAGCTTCAAACTGGAAATGAAACGTGACGTCTTATCCTACAGAGCCAAAATGAGTTTGTTTTCCACAGTTTTGCGGATTACTTCTTCATCCAGCAGCCACAAGTCCCACCTCGAGCCAACGCAAAAGGTATTTTTTGGGATATTTGAGGGTTTTAATGTTACATTTCTTTTCTACTTTGTCAAAACGCAGCAGAACGGAAAATTGATTAGAAAACTGAACAGAACAGAACAAAACAAAACAAAAAAGTGTTTGATCTTTGGCGTGTGTGTGTGTTGATGGAGGTTCAGAGGAAAGAATTGTTACTGAGAGCCACATGAAAGCCATGCAGGTCTGAGAGGGGGCGTGTCATTATGAGGACGATGATGATGATGAGGGGTGAGCAGCGAGCCTCCTCTCCTTTAATCAGCACCGAGTCGGCCCAGGACTGCTGCCCAATAATTACCACTAACAACAGGCTAACGGCGTGCTAAGGCTAACAGGACACACCTGACCCATCTAAACCTGGGCCCGTGTGCTGGTGGGCGGGGCCTGAGCGGCTGTCATAGTTACTCACTGTTGGGGTGAAACATGTCGCAGGTGAACCTCATCTTAGGAGGACTGAGAGGGTAATCAGATGGGAAACTCAGCACTGCAGGAAACACGCCTCCTTCAAAACACGTGTCCTCAGGACCCCTGAAGACGGGCGAACGGGGAGAGAGAGGGAGAGAGAGAGAGAGAGAGATTATTATTGATCCGTTTTATGCATACGTCCTACCCACCCTGAATAAAGGATGAATGGATGAATCTTGAAGATACTGTGAATAAGAAGCCTTCATTTGTCGTTGTATTTTAATACTATATAATTTGTTCTATGTATTTAACCCATCTTGGCTCAGAGAATCAGGGGGCAGATCAGATCCACATCCAGGTCCACAGCCCAGTCCCTTGGTCAGGGGCAGGAGTAATTATCCTAACACAGGTTTTTGTTGGTGAGGTAAACCCACTGAGACAGGGGGGAGAACACACACTCAGAGAGAGCCGTGATCCGTGTGGAACTCGAACCCGGGACCTCCTTGCTGTGAGGAGACAGCGCTGAACACCGAGTCACTGCGTGCCAAGTACGCTCCCGGAGTTGAGGGTGAGGACAAAGACTGAAAAACAGGAAGCTGTCATCCAGCCGGTGACCTCAGCCTCCTCACTAAACATGTCAGCCGGTCCTGGGATACGGGGTTGGTGATGTCACCGCAGCAGGAACGCAGCAACAGGTCAAATTGAAGGGCAGGCTGACAGCTAATAGCACACTGACAAGAACACAACAGCACGACGAGGACGTTTAACCCTCGCCCGTCTGGATCGTTCCACATTTTCTGGTTTCATCTGGTCCCTTTGTGATTTGTGTCAAAAGAATCAGATCGGCACCAAGACGCCGTGGAAACAGGAACAAAGCGCACGGAATTTGATGTATTCGACCACACAGATATCTGGAAACATCCATCAATCAATCATCTATACTGCTTATCAACGTTAGGGGCACGGAGGGGCTGCAGCTTATCCCAGCAGGCATTGGGGGAAAGGCAACGTGCACCCTGGAAGGACTGGATCACCCTTCATCAACTACCAAACACTGATTCTAACTGATGAAGAACATATGAGTGGACGGAGTTTATACTTCATTATTATTGGATAAGAAGTAGATCCTGTGCTATAATTGTAATAATACATAATCATACCCAACATGTTCAGAATAATAAAGAATAATAGACAGGATAAGGAGCTACTTAAGGGACATTTACAGTTACATACGTTTCATTTTAGTCCATGTCTTTTTATTCTTCTTACTGCATCGTTTACTATTAGAGTGTATGAATGATTATTAATGGATTAGTGAACACAGAGGACTAAAACAGTGCTACATTATGCCAGATATCTATAGAATCATATTAAACTTTCATTTGATTTGTACATGATGGGAGGTGAAGACTGACATCAGCTTATTTAGAAAAATATTTTCATTGCTCAATCGTAGACGTTTAAAAACACCCAGTGTTTGTATTTTATAAGAGGAAAAAGCAGACGTTTGTGTAACCCACGTATACCATCACCAGCTCTGTGTGTGTCTGATTAAATGTCATGGAGAGTTCTGGTCCTCAGGCGGTGTTCGCCATTAGTGGATTATTAACCAGGAACTTACTGAAAGTTTGAAAGTAACAGACAAAGTTTGTATATTTCAGCTCACTGATGTTTAAGATGAGACAGCAGCCAAACTCTTGTCGTTGTTGTTAAAATGATGGAGGACAAAGGCTCAGAACAGCACAGCAACCCATCCCCCGTTTATTTCTTTGCCTTCTGTTGTGCCTGAAGCTGGCCGGACCATAACTGGGGACCTCTGACCCCTGAAGGCTTGTAATATGGATTCATCCAGACACCCCCCGTGTCTGTGAGCGTGTTCAGCGTGAGCTGAGCGTTTAGTTTGACAACAGTGACACCTGTTGGTGACTACAGTGTGACATCATGTGCCCACTTTTAGTCTGAACAAGATCAAGAGTTCACAGGTATCGATCCGTTCAGATATTCAACGGTTTTACCGGGAACTCATACCAAGGTTTATTTTTATGGACTGGATTTTGTTTATTTGATTTTCTATATTTAGTTTTTATTTCAATTAATTTATTAAATGTACACTATTGAAAGTTCTTGTTTTTTACGTATATGTATTTATACATATAATATATACGTATATAGATAGATAGATGGATAGATGGATAGATAGATAGATAGATAGATAGATGGATAGATGGATAGATGGATAGATGATAGATAGATAGATAGATAGATGGATAGATGGATAGATAGATAGATAGATAGATTTATATAGATATATTTATATAGATATGTCATAGTCAGATTTTTGGTTTATCTGCGATTCATTGATTGTTTGAATCACATTTATCAACATTCGTAATTTTCACTGTAAACACAGCTGATGATTGCTTCACATTCACAAACACACACCCACACACATGCACACACAAAGACTCACATGATGAGGGCCTCCCATTCGAAGAAGTTCTCCTCGTTAGCGGGACCTGCAAAAACAAACATTTTACTTCCTGGTGGTGCTTTGGATGAATGAGTGATGTGAACGTATTGTTGATCCAGGATGTGATGATACCCATGTGTAGTTGGAGCTCATCCTACAGAGCTCATGTCGTTGTGAACACGTGTGTGTGTGTCCTTTCATTGTGAGGTAGCAGTGAGCTCTAAACCTCACAGACCCACTCGTACTCACCTGCAACGATTCCCTCCGGAGGGTTCAGGGTCAGCTCTGAAACACACACACACACACTCCATTTGATTAGTGTTTTTCTTGTTATCTGGACTAAAATGATCAGGATAATCTCATCTACTTATTCCTGGACAAGGATCAAATAGATTCCTTGATCATATTTTCAGATGAATCAGAAGCTGTCTGTCATGCTGCTCTGTGTGACCATCTACTGGACAGACCTGGACCTTGCACAGTAAACCATACATGTAGAAATGACTGATTTGAGCCCATATGGATGAAGTGCGTGCTGTAGACTGACACTATGTCACACTAATGTTGTCCTGAGGATCCTGTATGAACACGCTGTTAACGTAACATTTACAGACTCAATGATCCTTTTCACACAGATCCTCACAGTTCAGTTCTCTGTAGACTAGAAAACACAGAACAAGAACAGAACAAACTGGATCCACGAAGCACCAGATCCCCGTGCTCACTGTTGGGGTCCGCTCGGTTTCATGGTCTCGCGCAGACATAGTGGAGGACTAAACCCTTGACTCAGGCATGGCAGGAGCTGGAGGAACCTTTGAGCTGGGTTTAACAGGCTTTGAGTGTGGACCGTTTGGGATATTTACTCCAACATTAGCCCTGTTAAGTCTTCGTTCGTATGATTTATCCAGCTAAATACTTCAACAGAGACTAGAAGAGTGAAACAAGCCACGACTGAGATCAGTGCTGTTATCCAGGGGAGGAACAGGAATCATCACTGGACGGAAAACTACTTTTTATCATTACTTTTGTTATTGTTGTTGGTGTCATGTTGTCATCAGCTCCTGGATGACTTGGATTTCCTTCTGGATTAATAAAGTATCGACCTGTCCATTAAAACAATTCCCTGTGACCTCATATTTACTGTGTCTCTGTTTGATAATAAGAAAATATTTTAGCAAAAGTCGTAAATTAAACTTAAACGTTTGCCAAAAAACTTTAATGTTTTGTGAAAATTGAAGACTTGGATAAAAAGTGAAAAGAAAATAGAGAGAGGGGTGAATCCAGAAATGGTGTCCAACTGTAGACAGAGATCGACAAACAAAACCCATTTTTTTATATGCAAAATATTCTGAATAAAACTTAAAGAATCAAAAAACTTGATCTTCAGATTTGGATTTAATTCAGATTAAAGGCTGGAATGGATTCAAATTCCGATGCGTAACAGATTAACAGGAATGTTTGTCTTTTTACAGGAAATCTTTTCCTAAAATTAAAAAGATTTAGTTCTTATTGAACTAAGCGTGGTGTGTTCTGGATTCATGTACACAATGCTCTTATTGTTGTGTTCTTGCGTAATAATGGGAGACAACAGTCATGTAACCTCTGCTAAACAAGGTGAACGTGCTTATTGAACATATTTACACCAAATTCTGCGAGGCAATAATCGATCAGCTCATTAGACTGAATGAGCCAAAGGGAACGTTTTTTACACCAAACTCCACTCCTACTTTTCATACTTTTCCACGAGGCACATTACAATTTTAAAATATATTTCTGTACATTATAAGTCGATATCTTTGGTCCAGCGCTAAACCAAAGTTTGTCTTTTATTGAAACTTTTGTTTGATCTCGTTCTCGGCGTCTGCGATGACGTCACTGAAGAGCCGTAGATCCTTTACAGTAATTCACATTTTATCTAAATGAACGCCACGTCACGCAGCATCATTAACAACCCCGATATCACAAATCGCGTTGTAATCCGCTTGTGCTGCTGCCGTTGAGCAAGGCAGCGAGGAGCTGTCAGAATGTTAGCTGGAGTTTGGCGTTGACGCGGTTAGCCGCTAGCTTAGCCGGTTAGCTCAGTCTGAGCCCACGAATAAACTTACGTCTGTACTCCGCCATCAGCCTCTTGAGCGCCGTGCCCGCCATCTTCCCGAAAAACAAACAAAAACAAAAACTGATTAACGAAGTGTTTACACAGCTACAGACCGTCGCCACTGTCCACCACAGCGCATGCGCAGAGAAGCTTCTACTTTTTCATGTTGCGCTTTCGGAGACTGAAAAGAACTTTATAGTGCAGTACCGCCACCTATTGGACTGGAGTTGGAAGGTCGACCCTTCCTATTTACAATACAAGAACAAAAACATAATAATAACCTACTTTGCCCACATTCAACTTAAACACACCCTGCTTTGGAGTTACTCCTTCCTTTTTTTCTGCAATACAAATAAAATGGTCTTCTATTTTGTTTGGGTTATTACTGAACATCTACTTTTTTTATGGCTGTGATATGGTGTCTAATTTGGAAGTTCCTAATCGTGTCGTTAGACGGCTGTGCACATTGCTCTAGTAGTAGTAGTTGGAGTGTTTGTGCTTTGTCGCCTGTCAGGTCCACACGGAGTTTACGACGGCTTCAAGTTGGACTCCTATCTGGATTCATCATTGTTATTGTTATTATTGCAGTTGCTGTGCATCTCTGTTTCTCTCTCTGTGCCCCACCCCCTCCTACCACTTTCTCTCTCAACCCAACTGGTCAAGGTAGATGTCCGTCCTCCTAGTCCAGGTTCTGTTGGAGGTTTCTTCCCGTTAAAGTGGAGTTTTTTCCTGCTCATGGGGGAATGTTGGGTCTCTACAAATTCAAGAGTTTGATCTTGATCTGCTCTACCTGTAAAGTTCCATGAGATAACCTTTGTTGTGATTTGGCGCTATAAAAATAAAATTGAATTGAATTGAATTGAATAGTAATTGGGGAAATGATTTGAGTTGGGTTCCAATAAATAGTCAGTTTATTGCGGTAATACCTTTACTGGTCCATCTTCTAAATCCACTATCCCACATGGAGGGGGTCAAATCAATATTGCCTACCATCGGCAAGGCTCTTGAAACTGACCCAGCACTTTTTAAACTGTTGTCCAAACCTTCAAAGTGTGTTTTATCCATACATTTTCAATTTTAACTGTATTGACAGACATAGAGTCTATAAATGGAAGTACTGACAGGGATGACACTGGCTGTCTCCTGGTCATTTCTAGTCCATGTCCCTGCTGTGTTCAACTGTGTAACCCAATAGTGACGTGTGTATTTTGGTAGGTCCAGACCTCCCTTATCTTTGGCAGAGGGAGCAGAAGGAGCAAAAGGAGGAGAAAGAGCAGAAGGAGCAGAAGGAGGGATTTAGGCATTTCTCTTGTACGTTTTTCTTTTTAAGCTGTTTAATCACTTTGTGGACTTAAACTTGTATCTATCTATCTATCTATCTATCTATCTATCTATCTATCTATCTATCTATCTACCTATCTATCTATCTATCTATCTATCTATCTATCTATCTATCTATCTATCCGTCTATCTATCTATCTATCTATCTATCTATCTATCTATCTATCTATCTATCTATCTATCCGTCTATCTATCTATCCGTCTATCTATCTATCTATCTATCTATCTATCTATCTATCTATCTATCTATCTATCTACTATCTGTCTGTCTGTCTGTCTGTCTGCCTGTCTGTCTGTCTGTCTGTCTGTCTGTCTATCTGTCTG
>OMNV01020575.1:5460-18819 GCA_900303265.1 Brotula barbata | reverse complement strand
TATCTATCTCTTTATTAGAATCCAAACAGAAAATACAGGATATGTGTGTGCAGTATTAAAAATCAGAAAAGAACAGCTTCTACAGGCTAAAGGGTCCAGGATTTAGTGGGACCTCCCTTTGAACCAGGCTCTCTTCAACCTAAATGGAATGGAGCCCTAATTAATGTCATTGATAACATCTGGATTTGTCCGACTTTCATCACTATTTACTGTCAGAATGACTGCTGGGAAAAAGAACACCAAACACCAGGTTTGATAGGCGGGACCAGGACTTTGGACCAGTGCTGTATATGCCTTCTCAATGAGACCTACCGTATCAATGTAATGATGATGTCATTGTGAGGTCATAAGTGTGGGTGGACCTTCAAATCACTTATCCACCCAGAAATAATATACAGTGTATATACTGTAGATGTATATATATATATATATATATATATACATAGAGAGACAGAGAGAGAGAGAGAGAGAGAGAGAGAGAGAAATATAAATACATGTATCTCTCTCTCTACATATATACAGTATATACTGTACATATATATATATATGTATTCTTCTGCCAGTTTCAGCAGCAGAGGTCATCCCTGTTGTGATCTCTTCATTTAAAAGAATCCAAGTGTAAAATGATGATGATGGGTAATTAGTGGAAACTAAGTATGGTATTGGAAGACAAGGCGTATATGGGACGAGGGTATATGTGTTGCATTTATTGATCACTTTTTGCTGTTCTCAACAAAAACTGAACGTAAAAATCTTGACAATGGTAGGATTTGAGGCTGTTGTGTGAATGTGATAGTAACAGACGCTTGAGGAACCTCCACCACCACCTTTTGCTCCATCTATGATCGCAGTACATCATTCTCTGACAAAGTCGTTGTCACCTTCCAGATTCCTCCCACAGTCCAACAACATACAACCCAGAAAAAAAACTCACTGTCCTTGGATATGAATTGAACGTGTGTATCTGTGATCCTGAACTGGTTTGGGTTGGACCGGTGATTACAAAAATACAAAACGTTAATAGGAGTGCATTTAAATTTGGTTATTCTTACCACCATATACAGTAACTCACACGCATTGAGATTTTTCAGAATCTTTTTTTGTATCTCCTCCGACAACTTAAGGTCAATTTAAGTCTGATTGTTTCTTGCTATTCTGTCCAATTTTGCCATAATTGGCTGCATTTGGCTTCAATGCTCTGATTGCTCTGTCAGCCATGGATTTGCTCTCCTATGCTGGGGCTTGAGATAAGCCAATGTCAACCCACCAGCTGTATTTCAAGGATCACATGTTATCTTCCCTGGTGCTGTGTGTGTGTCATAACAGTCTCCAACAGTGAAGAGTTGAAGGCACAGAAAACCCGTGCCCTCAATTAAGCAGCTAACAAACGAAAAAGAACATGGGGTGAATGAGTGTGTTTTCAATTTGAATTTGATACAGTGGTCTGAGGAGCCACACCGTTGATTCCTCATTCAAAATGACTCATTTTAACATGAAATTAACAGATGCCTAATCATCCTCAGTTGTCTGGGAGTTAAGTTTACGCCTGATCCAAAGATCTTTTCCTGGGACAGAGGAGAACTTGAGGTGTCTACCGATGGACTGGAAAAATGGGTTGCGGTGGTAATGTGCTGTCGTTTTGGTTCTCTGGATGTCAGAGTGCGACGCCTCAGAGATCATGGGCTGTATCTCCTCCAGCAGAAATGAAAGCTGGATCACTGCTCATCCAAACAAAAGTAATGCGCATGAGTGTGTAATGATGAAACTGTTAGCTCGGTGTCACATCCTGTAATAGTTACTCTGGAAAAGTGCCGTCATAGATTGTCCACCCGAGCCCTGGAGTCACTCTACCCTGGCTGTGTGTGGTGCACTGTAGAAGCAGATCCCATACATGGAATGATGAATAGCTCCCAATAAGCAAATCAATGCCAAATCAATGGCCTTGTGGGATACAGGAATAATGGAGCAATTCATCAGCCCAATATCCAGACTTTCTTCACTTACACAGGATTTGCTACAGTTTAAAGCCCCGCAGCAACGTAATGTACTCTGATCAGCAGATAAAATATGTAATTTGTCTCGTGGCTAACAAATGACCAGAATAACATTGTATATTTATATATTATATTGTTATTGTTTTGAGTGTTTTTATTATTATTATTATTATTATCAGATACTGGATGACTGGAATTTTCTTAGGGAATAATAATCTATCTATCTATCTATCTATCTATCTATCTATCTATCTATCTATCTATCTATCTATCTATCTATCTATCTATCTATCAAAGGAAAGGGTTCACCCCCATGGATAAACTGGGAACTGCTCAGATAACATCATGTCTATCTAGCCGCTAAAATGTGATATTTTTACAAAGGCCTCAGGGATCACACTCCAAAAACCTACAAAAACTACTGCAAAATGTCACCGACTCCAACTACTATATACAAAATAAGCCTTTCTGTGGATGGTCAAACTAAATTCCATGACTCTCGGGCCCGTACTGGTGCTGCCTGACCTACCTGCTGTCCTTTGAACAGAATGTCAAGCCACCCATTGGGCTGCACTGTCAGGTTAGGATGACATGTCGAGGGTTAGAAGACCAGTAAAGAGAGAGTGCTTTGGTGATGTGACAATCCCTTTCACTGATTTAATTATATTTGCTGTACCCACTAGCAGTACCCACAAGGCCTCACTTCCTCCTCCTCCTGCTCCTCCTCGCGGTTCTGCCTGATTTAACATGCTGTTTGTTACACAAGACTTTGGCATGACTCTGGTCCTCCTGCTGCTGTGTCCACATCCTGTTATCGGTCTGCTCCCACTTGTTGACGTATAGGTCACTGCAGGGCGTTGGCTACGCTTGCAAACACACAGTGACGGACATAAAAAGACATGGTGGACGCTCAAGTACCACAGGAAAACACACACATGTTTAAGCTCAGCGTACCTGGTGGAGTTCTTGTCTTATTAGGGTGTCATCGTGTGTGATGGAGGCTAGGACTCTTCATAATTAGGCATCAACGGATGCTGACGCTGCCCAGGAAGGATGAGGTTAGGGAGTGAAAGTAAGCGGTCTGGTTCCTCTGTGGTTTTCTCAAAGACGATGAGAGGGCCGGGGCTTCATTATAGAGGCGACTCCCCCGCTGAACCGCGATGACACATTTCCCGTCACTCGTGGAAATGATCAGTATCGACCTTAAGAGGAGCGGAAAGGTCTAATTGCATTATCGTGGTCTTTACCATGACGATGAGATGGAGAGCAGTGCATCAGGTGGTCTAGACGGTATTTATCGTAAATGTATATTCATTAAAGTCCAGTGAAGTCTCACCTGTGAATGACCACGAAAGAACCGCCTCCATATTTAAGGAAAGACTTCCATTCTTGTCGCATCCGGTGAAGTTCCTGCAGCCAATTAGGCTCGACTGTGAGTCTGATCGACGTCCTTCCTGGTGACCTTTGGGTCACCCTGGGCAATTATCAATAGGTATTGGTATTTGTGATGCCAGGCTCTGGCTCTGCAGGCCCTTTTTCACCTTCTGTGCATCGATCTTCTCTCCTCCGAAGAAGAAATTGAAACAAAACCCTGCGCCCACATGCAGTATATAGGCTACAGAGTTCTGCTGACTCTGCTGTTTGCCGGCGATATTTATCATCCTACCTGCAATCGGATTTGCACTGACCAACAGAATCACCACTCCCAACTGCTACTTAATAAAAACAAAAAATGGAGGACAATAAAAGACACAGTGTATCTCCTGGGACAGGTTACTGTAGAGCAGCAATAAATAACATTAATATATAATTCATTAGAAATAACACAGACAGCAGTTTGGGGGAACTTGCAGTGACTTCCTGTTTTGCCCCCTCCCTCCTTCACTACTTGTGTCCTTTTCTGGCACTGGTTCTGTTTCTGGTGAACCCAGACAGCTTTGATTGTCAGCCAGGGGCCGTGGCAGAATGTTACCCTGCTCCCGGGTCACTGTGGTCTGGGAGCTAACATAGGAGTAAACAAGTGGTTTTGGTCAGAGGGCGTCTAAGGCACCGCTCCCATACGCCTGTGTGTGTGTGTGTGTGTGTGTGTTTGGAAAGGCTTAACAGGCTGTCTACTGGACAGTGCCATATGTGAGAATGGAATATTTATAATTGGAGATTTCCGTTGACAGGGCCGGTACGGTGAGAGTGAGTGAGGCGGCAGGGCTGAGGTATGTTTGAATACATCTCATCAATATATTTATCAGCAATGACACTGACTGGGATTACTGAGTCAAACTTGATATCATCAAATTGATTCACATCGCACCCGGACCGAGTGATTTTGATGTATTCTTGTGACGCATGCCAAATTATGATGGCTCATTTGCACAATGTGTCATCTCATGAATGGAAAAAGTTGTAATTGTCTTATTAAAACTCAGCCAACATCTTACTTTTCAAGGAAAATTCCATACTTTATATGTCTGTAGTCAAGTTCAGAGCATTCCAAGAGTTATTTAGTGATGAACTGTTTTGTTATGGAGAAATATTTACATATATATTACATAATATTTACTCAAATATACTTATGTTCACATAGATAACTATGTACGTATTTACAGTATATCTACAGTTATTACTTATGTATTTCTGTGTTTAATTATTTACATCAGTATTTCTTTGTTTGGTTAAACTTTTTATTGCTTTTTTAGAGTTTAGATCATACTTTACAACTTAACCAATAATGTATATACAGTATATATATTTATATATATATATATATATATATATATATAAAACAAGCCAACAGAAGTACAGAGCACAAAACAGAGGGGAAAAACAAAACAAAACAAAACAACACATGGTTCATACAGTTACATCAGCATTTCTAAAACATGTCCTGTATCTACCTTTGTATTTTTACTCACGTTGACCTCAGTCATTCCAACCTCTAATTGGTTGATTCAGAGTCAAGTGACGGAGAAATGAGGAAGTGTGGTTGTTGTGGAGCAGACAAGGCGCGATGAAGAGTAAAAAGCTACAAAGAAAGTTATCTGACAGGAAGTGGAAGTCACTGTAGGTGAATTGGGAGGTGTACCTGTGATGTATGCTGTAGGGTGGCGTGGATCAGGAGGTACAGGGTGATCATTTTGCGCTTGGAAGGTTGGTGGTTCGATCCCCTGCTCTCCCTGGCCCACTGCTCTTCATAGAGGATGGGTAAAAGTGCAGAGAATTCATTTTCCCAAGGGGATCAACAAAGTACCCTTCTTCTTCTAGTGGCATCCTTGTTTTCAGCTCCTTTTCTTTAATGGTTTGTTTTGTTGTATGACAGATATTATTAATAATGTCAGTACAAAAGGATGAGTTTGTGACATATCTTTGCATCACCATAATGGCATTCCCACACTGACCCACACTGAATGGATGTAATGTCTGGAGAAAGCATTAGGATGTTTGTCATCCACAGCAATTTTACTGTCAGGGATTAGTCCGATTAGGACTGGTTGGATTTGTGTGTGCTGCAATTCAAAAATGTATAGAATTTGTCCATCATGGGTCTAATTGCAGCTTTGTGGCTGTGGTGTCAATGACTCTAATTTGACAGCAGACGATCAAACAGCAAAGCTTCTTGAAGCGTTACGCATCTTGTCCCAGATGCACCACGTGGCCCGACCTGGAAAACACCTCCATTGTTTGATTTTACCATCATGGACCTGCAAAAGTATATATATATATATATATACTGTATATATAGATAGATAGATGGATAGATAGATGGGTAGATAGATAGATAGATAGATACTGATAATAATGGTAAACAATAACAATAATTCAAATAATCTAATATATAATAATATTAATAATAATAACAATACTAATAATATATAATAATATTAATGATATATTTTACACATGTACATCATTTATATGTATCATATTATTTAAAGGTGCATAAATGTATATATACAGTATAAATATATATATATATAAAACACTACTTGGTGGTGCAGTATAGTGTATTTTTCAGTGTGATTCATTGTTATTCAGTAACCCCAGTCATTCATGAATCTTTCTGGCATTCATCATTCACCCATTCAACACTATCATATATCTTACTATCTCATCAACTGTCCCATTTGCAGTAGCCCAGAGTAAAATACTTTTGTTTATAAATCATTCCTGACTTTATGTTTTGCATGCATTCATCAAACTGGTCAAAATGAGGCAAGCATGAGGTGGGATTGGATTGAAACACACATCAGTGCTGAGATCTTTGCTCTGTGTTGCTGTTTACGGGCAGCGTTGGTTACTAATCAATCACTGTGAGCTATTATTAGTATTTTGATGATTCATTGTTCCATTTTAATTTGCCAACACATTCACAGCTGGCAAGCATGGAATGAGGACTAAGCTTGTTTCATCTACAAATGTTCGGAATAATTTAACAAATAACCTCCCAGTTCTATTAAACGGGTGTTTTGGGTATTTGGGCACCTACTGTATAACACAAATACAGTTTGTTCCATACACCTTGTACTAAAATAAATGTGTCACTGTGCAGGTTTGTGTGTATTTGTATGAAAGGTGAAAATATCCTGTCCAAAGCCCGGTATCACCCTCTGTGCCACAGTATTTTGACAAGATATATAGGCGATACGTGTATATTTCATATTTTCTATCAGTACTGAATATCATACATATTATACATACATTCACTATCACCAGTGCAGTGTGGAGACGCACAGGTTCCGAGCAGCTTGCTGACAACGTGCAAAATTACAAAATCCTTCCCGTCCAACAACCCCCCGCCCCGCCCCCACCTCCTTTAGGTTGTTATACATGTATATTGCCCCGAATGGCCTCTATCACAGCACCTAAGGGTGTCCTTTATGGGCTGTGCCCCATCTCACCTAAACTGTCCCCTCTGGCACAGTGCTGAATGAGCTCTCCTTGTCCACTGGGACAAAATTTGACAGCGAGTGAATGAAAACGTGATCGCTCCGAGAATACAAACTGAAATCTTCAAATGGTTTGATATCATTCTGCAACATTTCACTCATTATCTTGGTAAATGTGCCATGTTGATGTAAATACTGTTTACATGTAGCTGTAAAAAAGTGTTTTTCAACCTAATTTATTCATCTCACATTACACTAAATTTATGCTGGAAGGTTCATTAAAATTTGTTTTACTTTTTGAGCATGAAGATTTCGATGAATCTAATTAGCATTTATAGATCCATTGAGGAACTTGGTTATAGCTTTTACAGTCTGCAGTTGGTTGTTATGCTAATCCAGGAGTACCTACATAGCCCAAACACAAAACTGATGCTTTTACTTTTGACAATACGAGAATTAGGGCTACAAAATGAAACGGATAAACTTTGAGAATAGAATCGTACATTAGTACATTAGAGTAAAAAAGTTGCACATTTGCGAAAATATAGTTCAAAATTGACACGAGAATAGCTGCAATGTTATGAGAATAAAGTCGTAAATGAAAAAAAATTTCCAAGAAAAAAAGTTGAAGTTTTATATATATAAAACATCATTTTAATGTCCTGATACAATAATCAGGTGCCAAAAGATTCCATATTTCTTTAGTCAGAAGCCGCTACTAAAGTACAACTTAAGCAGAGTCTCCAAGTTCCTCATTTTGACTCACAGACTCTACACCCCATATTAAGACTTTGTTCTCTGTAAATTTATGAGTTTAAACTTTTGTCTTGTGAATTTACTACTTAATTGCCGTAAATGTACAAGTTCAATCTTGTAAATTTACAACTTTTCCCACAAATTCATGACTTTTTTCTCAAAGTCCATTTTTGTGTCCCTAAAACTCTGTTATAATAATGCACATCATGTGGTCTAAGTGCTCTCGAGCCTGAACTCTTTGCTGTGTGAACCTCTGCCAGAAACAGAGTCCAGCCAAACACAAAGAGCTAATCATTAACCGTAAGAGCTGATAGCTGAGGTGACCACGCTCAATGACATGAATGGATTAATACATGACGGTAATAACACATGACGTGTCTCCATGACTACACAAGCACACCACTGGAGGTGGACGAAAAAGGAAATTTACATAGATACCGAAAAGGACTCGACTATAAGCCACAGAAGAAAAGCTGTATACAACTGTAAAAAAAGATTATGATGAGGATTCGTGGAGGATGTAAGGATTTTACATTACAAAAACACAGGCAGCATGAAAAATGCACCTCACAACACGAAGCAGCTGACTCATTTTATCCGCCTTATATTCCACTTCCTTTTTTTTGGTGATTCATTTTGTCTTTGGTTTGTTACAAAAGTCTAACGTAGGCCTAAGCAGGCAGAACAAGGTCAAACACGCAGCACGGATATATCTGCACCCCAGGCTAATTTCTTCAATTCTTAAACACGGCATACGTGACAGTAAAATTCATTTACGGCACAAACAAGTTACAATTTATTTCATGGCGTTGTTTGCTTCGCTTTTTGTTGGAGGCCAAAAATGATTAATAATGCTGTCATACGCCATCTGTTGAGGGAATTAATAAAAGTGAACGCACCTCTGACTGCGGAACACATCATTAAGCATTTAGAGGGAAAATGGTGAAAATGTGTCTGTGTGTATGTGTGTGTATGAGAAAGGTGCGGGTCGTGTGTGTGTGTGTGGTGGGTAGAACGCTAGTGAGCGTGGTCATACACACACACACGTCACAATGTAAACATTGCATCGTGTCCTTTCGAATGTCAGCGGCCACTTGTCCCTTAACGCTGCAGATAATGAGCATATTAATATGTACATAACCAGCCAGGTTAATGCCTGGACGCCAATTTGTCCACCCGGGCTCAGACCCAGCGAGCCCCATCTCGATTTTTATTGCAAAGGTTTTAACCGGCAAATTACTTTCTTACATTTACATTATTTTTTTTTTTATTTTTTTTTTTTTACTGATGCAATGTGTAATAAGTTGACACGACCTGAAGGTGATATAAGACAACAGACAAGTACAAAAATCAAGAGTATCGAATGGGATTGGTGTGTGTGTGCGTGTGTGTGTGTGGGTTGAAATAAATCTGGGTAGGAGTGAGAGGGAGAAGAGAAAGGAAGGATGAAGGAAATTGGAAGGATTGGTTGTTCCTGGTGGTCTTGGTGACCCGTTACTGGTTTCAACCTGCCCTTCACACCAATCTCAGACGGCAAACCTATAAATGAATCAATGTCCACCCTGATGAGGGGAGAAAATATACTTCTGAATTATTGAACACATGCATGACTGACAGGTTAGCTGATGAAACCGAAATAGAAGGGAAGAGAAAAAGAAAAAAACGACCATATTGTGACGCTACGACAACGCACCTGAGGGGCTCCGACTTAAACATTCTGTCATAAATGTTGTGTTATGGGTAAAACAACAGCTAAAATCCTCACGAGCGCTCCCTTCTGTCACTTTTTGAATATTTTTTTTTCTAAAGTTATCCTTGACAATCCGTCGATGCCTTCATTTTGAGACGTGACATCAGTTTGACAGCTGATGGGGGTCGGGAAAAGAAACAATTTGTATATTTATTCAAAGCAGAACGTGCTGTCTGTCTGTGTGAATCTCGTTATTGGCAGATATTTGTCAGCTGTAAGCTTCAGATGAAATTTCTAAAAGTCATCCCAAATGTCAGCCAGATGAAACAGCTCAGAGGATCTGTTTGACAGACAGTATAATCATGCTAAATAGTGGCTAATGGACGCCATGATTTGTGTGTGTGTGTGTGTGTTGTCAATATGCCTGTAAATTCTCACCGACATTAATCACTTTCATCTCCCTGTTGCCGTGCAACTCTGAAAACTTGATTATTCACTTCTGCCTCTCCTGCACCAACATGTGATGCAAGGCTATATTAAAATATGCATCAGGACTTAAAGGATTCTTATATTGATATTTATATAAAACACACAGAATGTACGGATGTTCATAGTTCCCTGGAGAATGAGGAAAAACAGCCCAAAGATATCGATCAAAGTCCCACGGACCACATGACAGAACCCAAAACAATCAATATAACTGAAAATATCTTAATATTACACTAAATGGCAAAAATTCTAATAATGAAAAAACGTATCTTCCATATTCAACATTAGCCTTAAGTATTCACAGATTAAGACTCTCAGTGCAGAGGTTTAAGCATCACACAAATCCAACTTTGTCTTTTTTCAGTGCATCAATGATCAGGATGTTGCCGTGAACATGCAGGCCATGGCTGATGTTAAATGGATTGACAGCCTTAAATTCCTGTCTGCATTGCCTAACTTTATTAACTTTACAGTGCTTATTGCATTTACTTTAAATCGCTATAACAAAAGGACATTAAATTTCTCAAAATGTCCCTTTTAGTCCTGATATTATTTCCATAATTTACACAATTTTATACGTATATAAAAAAAAATCTATTTAGATTTTTTGCCCATATTTGGCTTTCCTGGTAGGGCTTCTTTACCTTACAGCAGCTGCTTAGAGCACCAGGTGTGTGTGAACGAGGCGATGATATCATCTCTGACCTTTCAGGAACCTCTTCTCCAGCACACGTGTTTTACACTTCAAAGCAGGCAGTTAAATTATTCCAATTAGGCCTGCAGCGCTGTTCTGTTTATATGAATCTGCTGATGAAAGACCTCACCGATCCAATCATCCTCCCTCAAAAAGATTATACATATTCATCGGATTGTTTAAGGAAAAATCTGCATTTTTTGTGTTTGTAGAACTGCCCAAATTTTGCATGATAGCTTAAAAATGGGTTGGCGTAGAGAGAGAATGTTTATTCACAGTAAATATTTAGTATATGTTGTGCATATCCAATGGATTAAATGTTATAGCTTCTATCATTCCCAAACGGAAAACACCGCTGATAATGTCCAGTGTGCAGGATTTTTATTCATGCTAACAGCGGGTTTGGGAAAATGCCGGATTATAACTTCCTGGAATCATTTTGACAGCAAAATGACATAAAATTGATGTCTGATGTGTAACATGAAACTGGATACATCATTATTTGGAGAACAGACAACAATATGTACAACTTTCAATCCATAAGTCATCTTGTTTGAAAATAGAATGTGGTGTTCCACAAGGTTCAATACTGGGGCCCTTAATTATTCATTTTGTACATTAATGATGTGTCAGATATATTGAAGCTATTTTATTTGCGTATGACACCAGATGTTATTGCTCAGGGGAAACTTTCAGAACATTAGCGGGATTGATTGTTTATTTTCGGATATTTGGAGATATTGGGAAAATCAGTGGATTGAATATAATTATTGATATTGACAGAGTACACAAAGTAAAATGCTTGGTTGAAAAATGGAGGCCACGTGTAAGTTCTGTACATTCTAAGGTGTCTTTTGGCCTTCTGTATTGATGTTGCATGCATTGCGGATGAAGTGCATGCTGCCCGTGTCAGTGCAGTGTTTCTCTTCTCCACTGCACTCGCTCTTCCTTCATCCTGCACGGCGACTATTTCATCTGCCTTTGAGCAGCACAACCAATGGAATTATACGGGGGAAAATTGTGGATAAAGACCATCGCGTCCTCTGTAATATCCATTTCCCAAACAATAACGTTGGGGAAGGAGGAGTAACGAGAGCAGAGCGGTGTTACCCCACCATCTGCTCGGCCTGTCTCCTCTCGGGGAGCTCGCTTTCTCTTTCTCCTGTTCCAAACCCACAAATTGATCCTTCTCTCCTTCCTCCATCTATTTTGCAGTCCTCACTGTCACTCAGAATATGAAATGTGATTCCCTTTATTGGCCAGCCCTTACTCACCATGTCTGAGTAGCTCTCTCACACTTGAACGATAACAAACGCCTCTGTGGTCTTGAGCAGAGTCAATTTCTCTGTTATTGTAGGAGTGGGACTGCTGAATATCTCTGTCTCACCTTCATGCATAATACACACACACACTCACACACACACACACAGGAACCCATGCATGGAAAGGGCTTGTTAGTAACGTTACGTTTCATGTAGGCTTTGCACAGTTTGAAATATTCTCTTGTAATCCATGCGCTGGCATTCACTTCATCAAAACAAGTTTGCAAAATGTAGTCTTTTGTCTCCTCAAATCTTTTATAATCTCCAAATGCTTACACGTAAAAAAAAGATTTGTGAACGTTTCGACGGTGTACGCTCCAATGTCTGTACAGAACAAAGTGACATCATAATGAAGGCTTTATGCCATGCTGTCTGCATAATATATGAAGAGATTAACGTCTCTTTTTGTACTGGGATTTATTAGTGTGTCGGTATATTTGGTTATAAGTGACCCTTCTTATGCAATATAATGTTACATTACATAATATTTCCATACTTAGAATCTCCCATTCGTTATTTGTTTAGACATATTCCACAGCCCACTTATTGATTTTTAGCGGTGATTCTGACTGAAAAAGTTGACAGTATAACTTAAAATCTCCCTGATTCAGCGGTCAGTCTAAAGCAGGGGTGTCAAACTCAATCACACCAGGGGCCACAATTTGAAACACAGTCTAAGTTAGGGGCCAAACAGAATTAATATGTATTGAACAGTCTATAACTGGAAATGTTTTAACAAGAATATGAACTAAACAGAATGCAACTGATAAAATACAATGAAAAAAAAAAAATTCAAAATATTTTTTTCTTCAACAAAAACATCAAGCAAAATAAGATACATAAAAAATACATAAAATCAAAATTACAATAGGGATTGTCTCAGTTCACAACTATATTGATCAAGTTTTGGGTAAGGTTGAAAAGATGACGCTGCTTGTCCATCTCACCCCGAGACACCATATCACACATCATCCTCATCCACTGATCATGTTCTGAAAAATCCAAACACAAAACAAAATGTAAGCACAACCATTAAATCACACACATATTAAACAAACACAAACATATATTTGCTTTCCTATCTTTCATTAAATTGCCTTCCTTCTGCATCAACTTTTCTCTTCTTGGACATTTTGGGATTAATTTTAACATTTCTAATCTCCGCTTGTTGGAAACGCCGAAGCGGAAACACTGCGATCTAATGGCGAAAGGCCGTCACTTCGCGGGTCACGAAATCGAAATGCATTGTAGGAGATGTAGTTTATGGGCAACGTACGCTTTAAATTAATATGAAATTTTATTTCAAGCCATTGAGTTTGACACATGTGGTCTAAAGTTATTGACTTTTTTGGTTGATCGTCTAGACTAAAGTGATGTGTATATATATATATATATATATATATATATATATATCATATATCAGGCAATCTGTCGTGAGGAGATTGTCAACTTCCAAGCATCAGCAACTTTTTTTACCGGCGAAAACATATGAAAACTGTCCTTACTGTACTCTCTTTCCTCTCGGCGTCTCTGT
>OMNV01020570.1:0-10582 GCA_900303265.1 Brotula barbata | reverse complement strand
TACCATACCTTCCCTTATTACCTAATCTTATTTTACCTTACCTTACCATACCTTCCCTTATTACCTAATCTTATTTTACCTTACATTAACTTATCTTATCTTACCTTGCTACCTTACCTTACCTTACCATACCTTTCCTTATTACCTAATCTTATTTTACCTTACATTAACTTATCTTATCATACCTTATTACCTTACCTTACCCTACTTTTCCTTACCTTACCATACCTTTTTTTTTTTTTTTCATTATTTCTTATCTTATCTTATTTTACCTTACCTTGCTACCTTACCTTACCTTATCTTACCTCACCTTAACTTATCTTATCTTACATTATCTTATCTTACCTCACCTTAACTTATCTTATCTTACCATAACTTCCCTTATTGCCTAATCTTGTCTTATCTTATCTTACCTTACATTATCCTTTCTTACCTTATCTTATCTTACCTTACCTTATCTTACCTCACCTTAACTTATCTTAATCTTGTCTTACCTTATCTTGTCTTATCTCATTTCATCTGATTTCATCTTATCTTATCTTATCTTATCTTATCTTACATTATCTTATCTGCTACTCATAAGTGAAGATGCATCAACATTTAGTAACTCTTTTTCAATTAAATCTGTCAAAATAATTCATCATTTCAATTTTCATTGAAAGGAATGCTATTTTTTAAAATGATTATTTAAAATAATAATGGCATCATTTCCAGCACAGCTGCCTTAATTCTTCCAAGATGCTGGTGAGTGTGTCCGTACAAACAATTTGCCTCAACTGAAACTCAACAGGACCGTAGTAGAAGTGCGCTCCGTTAGGTTTGATGAGGAGGAGATGAGAGTTTGGAGGTGAATATGACACCGGTTGGCTTTGTTTCGACGTCTCTCCGTCTCCCAGTGTCACTGTGGTCAATGCGTCTCCAAGTGCGCACAGCCGCTCTGCAGCAGCGCGCCGCAGATCGCTCGCCGCGCATCTGGCCGCTCTGCGTTTTTCTGCGGGCGCAGCTCAGTCACTACAACAGGTGGAGAAGTCCAGCGTGGGAGGAAATCCACAGTGAAAACCCGGACACAAGGATAACGCGGCTGTAGTCCACGGAGGAACTTCACCGCCGCTCGTTTTCGTCTCCGCGCTTGGGTTGTGCGGACATCTGAATGCGGTGATCTGCGTCTCTTCCGCTCCACATAAAACCGCATGGAAGTCGTGATCAAAATGGACCGAGTGGATGTGGGAGTATGTCAAGTGTCCAAAAAATGAGAGGACGGGAGAATACAGACTAGACAAGAGGACATCAGGCGGATTTGACGTTCTCACCACAGGTTCACTTCATGTGTGGGTGATAATGAATTCAAGAAGTTAAATTTTTTTGGAGGATGAAGATGTTTGCGCTGTGGGGATATTTTCCAGAGGAAGAACATGACATCCATCGTCTGAGTGAAGTTCCAATGCACATCTTCCCAAAGGTGAGTTACCTAAAACCCTTCATCTCCACTACCCTGAATAGAACAAACTAAACAATAAAAAACAACAAATGTGACTGAGGATTTTAACAGACTCACAAGTGTCACTGTCATCCATTTACACTTTATTTATCCTTTTAATGGTCACTATTACCCGTCAAAAATCCATTTATACCTGTAAGAATTAGATTTTTAGGACGATCATTCTGTAGTAATACTCCTAAAAATCTGACTTTCTGACACCTGTAATCCACTGTTTACAAGTAAACATTCACATTGTTGATATCAATAATTCTATTTTTACTTCCTACTAAGAATTATGTTCTAGAGCACACTAAATGATGTTTGACCAGAAACAATTCCAATTTTAGATCGCCAGGGCAAACTGTTACTTGTAGGAACACCAATTACAGAGATCTGTAATCTACCTCTTACTAGTAAACATCAACATTGTTTTGAATCATTCATATTTCTGTATTTTAGAATATGCCAAATCGTTTTTTTTTTGCTTTTAATAATTCCCATTCAGGATGTGTGATTGTTCTCTACAATCAAGTTGTGGTTCTCAACAACGATTTGTACTTGTAAAAATTGAAGTATTGATATTAAAAAATGGAACTCTAACTGTAAAAATGGAGTTTTGACTCGGAACCATCCTTGCTTTTGTCTTGTCACAGTAACAGGGATATAAAAATGACAAAACTGTGACTCTGCAAATGAAAGTGTCAGTTTGAGCTGCTCTGATTCATCTCTGGATGCTGGGATGTTTTATGGTTGTTTTGCGTTGCGTGTAAGCACAGGACAGTTCTGCCTGTCTGTTATTGTGTGTGTGGAACTTCCACAATAAAAACATGTCCGTGGTGTGTAAAATGCCGAGACTTTCAGTTTGGAAACTGTCTTTTGTGCTGTGCAAAAAAAGACCCTCGGCATATAAGATGGAGTGAACTAACGTTAAAATGGTACAAACTATCACAAAAATGACATCATATGCCAACAAATGCGTTACTTCATCCAGGATGACAGCAATTTATACCATAAAAACACTTCAGCCTCAAAGGGGACGGGACGTATTGTCTGTGATGTCACCCACAGGGATATTTTGATTTGGGTGTATCATTTAATGGCATCTTTGTCATTTACTGGAACTACACAGGGGCTTGGTGGGGGAAGGGTGACCACGACCTCTGTGACAAGCTGAGGCATACGCCAGTCAAGTGGACCTTTCCCCGTCCATCCATCCATCCATTATCCATGTCAGTTTTGCCGTGGGGCTGGATCCTATCCCAGCTGTCATTGGGTGAAAGGCAGAGTACACCCTTGACAGGTCGCTAGTCTATAGGAGGGCTGACACATGGAGACAGACAACTCAATCACACACACCATTCACACCTATGGTCGATTTAGACACTCCAGTTCTCCTAAGCTCTATGTCACGGACAGACAGACAGGGGGAGAACATGCAAACTTCATACAGAAAGGACAAGGGTCAAGGGTCAACTCAGGATGCAATCTCACGTTCTTCTGGCTGTATATATACATATAAATACAGTATATGTAATAAATAATATACATACAGTACTGGTCGACAGTCTTAGTCCCGTTTCAAACCTGGTGTTTGGGGTTCTTTTTCCCAGCAGTCACTCTGACAGTAAATAGTGATGACAGTAGGACAAATCCAGGTGTTATCAATGACATTAATTAGGGCTCCATTCCATTTAGGTTAAAGAGAGCCTGGTTCCAAGGGAGGTCCCACTAAATCCTGGACCCTTTAGCCTGGAGAAACTGTTCTTTTCTGATTTTTAATACTGCAGACACATTTCCTGTATTTTCTGGATGTATTCTAATAAAGAGATAGATAGCATCGATAAAACAGCAAATCTAATGGGGGACCAAGACTTTTGCACAGCCCTGTACATGATACACAGTATATACTGTATATAAATATGTAAAATATGAGTTGAGATACATTTATGGACTTTTTCACATTCGTAACCAGCTAATAATACCTCCAGTATGTCACATAGAAAAGGTACAACTAGATGAATTTCTAGAGATGTTTTGCAAACAATCATACAAATCCATGGCAACAAGGCTCTCAGCTGTAGACGCAAAGTTTTACCCCTTTACGTTTTTTTAAAGCTTCCAAATGCAGCTGTATATGCAAAGTGAGTAACACGTTGCTTTTTGTCCCTGATGCCCCAGAATCCTTTGAGTCCAAAGTAAACATTGAACTAAAACTCTTACTTTACTGAAAGTGGATGACGATCCCATGGACTCATGGGAGTGCTTGAGTTAGGATCACTTTAAAAACCGGTCTGGGTAAAATACACTACCTGTGTCCGCTCTACTGTGTTTCTCCGCACGCTGGATGACTTTTACACTACATCTGCAAGGTAAAGTTATGGGGTGATGGTGTCGAGGAGTCCCCAGTGTGTCCAGCTTAGAGGTATTTATGATTCAAAGTGAAATCCCTCCTCTGATGGATTGCGCGACTCCAATGGCCCCCCAGCTCCAATGAAGTGTAACAATGAGCTGCCAAAAGCTCTCAGTGAAACAAATCTTTCTATTCATGATGATTTTTAGACTTTTCTGTCATGCAGAGAGGCTTAGAGGACAGAGCGAACATTTCTACAGCAGAGAAGTGGCAGCTTGACTCTAAGAGGAGACGGCAAGTGACATAATTCAGAGTAAATGTTGCTTAGGAACAGCAGCCAGCAGTAAATTGTATGCTATTCGTTTAATCTCCACCACTTTGTTGTTATTATCCTGTAATTCAGCCATGTTAATTAAATCCCTGGTCCTGGTTCAAGACTGCAAGATATGTGACCAGAAGGGTTGCTAGTTGAAAAACAGAAACGACTGTTGTATACGGCAAGTTAGTGCTTATATGTGAAGATCAACATTCTTATTAAAGATACTTTTTTACCGATACAGAACTTGAGGTGCATAGAGCTTGACTAAGTCTGTTAATCTGAGGGAGACCAGATACAGATTATTCAGACGAAAGGGCATTTCAAAGGGCTTCAAAAAGGCATAAAGACATTAAAGTTAGACAAATCAAACAATTTAAAAGACCATTGAAAAGAAAGCATAAAGACCAAAGCAACTACATACAAAAAATAGGTATAAAATTTCATAAAAGCAACGAAACAACCCATCCTCTCTCTTATGTAGCTTGAGAAATATGAATGCAGGACTTATCTCATCAACGTTTAAGTATCTTTATATGCTTATTATCCCACAACATTCAAGTTTATTGGGTAATTTTCCCCATTTAATAGGTGGTACCGCAGCCTTTCAGCATCATTTTCATAGGGGCGATTCCCGCATCCTCCCGGTCTCTTGAAGGGTCCCTGTGCAAGATATCGAACCCTTAGATATCGAACCCTTAATTGTTCCCGAGGAGCGGGCCGGTTCCTTGCGTGGATACCCCTGCTGTTGGCGTATGAATGGGTGGATGTCAGGCATCAGATGAAAAGCGCTTTGAGTGGGCTGTAGACTAGAGAAGCTATAGAAACGCAGTCCTTTTACCACCCTTGTCTGTAAAGATGTAGCAGAATAAAGGTATAATAGAACTGGAATTTCACTGCTGTGGGTCGGCAGATGTGGTATTGATTCGGGTCGGAGAACCGGGGCACTGAATCGGGGCCTCATTTGGAAATGTGTGTATGTGACCAACAAAGGATAAAGAAAATGCTGCAATGTTAAATCACAAGCGGAATACAAAGCATTAAAATCAAAATATTCCACAATAACTACGGTGTTGATGCAATGCGTAATGTATAAATTAACCTCATGTTAACGAGCCTATTAACGGTTTAAAGCCATACACGATTATGTAGCTTTAATAGGCGTAATAACCCATTAAAACATAAATACGCACAAAGAAACTGTTTGTGTGGAGTTTGTTTGTTCTCCTCGTGTCTGCGTCTTTACGGAAACTCACCAAACATCTGGTTAGAAATAACCACTGACCAAAATTTCATTCAAAATATAATAATACTTTATTTTGATACATTTACAACTTGGATATTTTGTATGTTTCCATGTACTTCTGTCCATCCCTACCCAACAATAGTCCATCATTATCTATTATCTACTTCAGTTGCCATTCTGTAACCTTTTAACCTTTTCCTTTTTATCATTTTAACGTTGTTTCACCTTTTCAATCCCCCTCACGCCATTTCCTCCTATCCTCTTAATTCCCTTATCGTCTTTAAAGCAATCAGAAAAGTTGAAGTAACTCTGATAATCCCGTATTAGCCTGCAGCATCTAAGCGTGCTGTGCACAAATTGCCATGCCCGTTACGACGTGAAGCTCCTCTCCAGGTCAGTGAACATAAACTCACAAATCATCAGGAGTTTGCCCCTCTTGTACTTTCAGTCTCCAATTTCCATTTCTTATCTTCCCTCACCTATTTGAGAAGAGTGCAAACATCAGAGGTCACCAACACACACACAGCGTCACTTTCATACGGTGGTGGATGAAATTATCTGAAAGCTATGCTTTAGTAAAAATACAGATATTTTATTAGAAAATTAGTTAGTTCCAAGTAAAAACGACCCATCAGAAAACATCCTAAAATAAAAGTCACTTAGCTGCTGATGTTACTTTTAGTTAAGTATGAAAAGTATTTTTAGGTAAAGTAATCTCAGCCACCACTCCACATGTCTTTAAAGATAAATAGTGACCATATCTCAGTTACTAATCACTTGATTGAAGCTTTTCAACCTTGACGAGTTTGAACTTTGGAGGACACACACACACACACACACACACACACACACACACTCACATACTGTATATGTGCAGTATACAGTATATTCGCAACTTCACACTTTCAATAAAAGCCTAATCCTTTTTTATTTCACCAAGTCCGTCTCCCAGTCCACACTTTGAAAAGTAGTGAAGTAAAAGTATAGATCTTCCTTCAGATATGTAGTTAAGTAAGAGTAATAATTTGCTGTACACACTGGTGGTACTAATCGTGACTGTGACGCCCCGGAGTGGACAACTCTTGTGAAATGCTTCACTAATTTCTTGTTGTCCACCAATGGGAAACATCCATCTGTAGTCACCAATGACAACAAAAGTGTTCGCTCCAAAAATGATGATTATTGTCTGTAACATACTGAAAACTCCCATTAACCTCGTCACCACTATTCCTCTTAGTAATTGTGGCTTCAAAATACAACTGTATGCCTTAAACAATAGACTTGTTCACAGTCAGCTTCCTGACTGTGAGCCAAAAGCCAAAATTTGCGTCACCACGCACCACTGTTTTAGTCCACGGGAGAGGCTGCAAGGCCAAAACAGGAAAAGCCAACTAAGATGATGATTGAAAGATGCTGGCAGATAAAGGAAAAACGGAGCCTGTGTTTTGAACTTAAGCGAAGTGATGACCTCTGTGCACATTTATGCAGACAACGTTTGTAATCAAATACAAGCCAAAGTCAAAGAAACAGTTTGCAAGTTTGATGGTGGTTCCTACATAATATGAATACCAAGGACTAAGGACAGACATTTGGGATGTCATGTAGCCTGTCCGGAAGATGCTCATCATGATAATTTCCTGGGTAGGAACTCATTTGGTCTCGCTGGGACCATAGATTGCTCTCTGAGAAAACAGCATCTACTTAACACTTTGAGTCTTTAAATATGATGCACACCGCTCTACCTTGATTGTGAGAAGGTCTTTGGCTGTCACTAGGCAACCACAAAGTCCGGTACTCTCAATCACTGAAATACCATTGCTAATAACATTAATTAAAGCGGCTAAGAATAAATTATATGAAAAAAAAAAATGTGGCATCAATTTAGCTGTAACACATCAAGCTTGATGCAGTTTGTCATGTTTTTCACAGCTGACAAACCTGTGAAGTGATGAAGAGTGTTGAATATTTTTAATCTAACTGTGATCAGGATGTTACTTCAAACCTGAGAAACATCACATAGCAGCACATGATGCACCTCTGTATAAATTTTCTTACAAAATCAAAGCACAATATTGCTTTATACTAAAAGGATGCAGGCGTACTTTTTAATTTTGAAAACAGTGCCAGATTGTTGTTACTGTTCGGCACGTGACGCAACTGGACATGAACAGAACAGAAAAACCTTTAAATCTATCAAAAATAATTATTCAAAATGTCTTTTGTTGCCAAAAATCCATATAAGCAGAAACTGTAAAACTCGTGTAAATGTACAGTGAAAAGTTCAACACTGTACTGTTGTGCAAAACTGAAAAAATACAACATATATGCTGTCGGCATATTTTTTGTTCTACTGAGCTCAGTCTGTCAGCATTCCTGCCAACTGCCATAATAAATTAGACACATTTCACACTCAGTATTGTTCAGAGTGTCTGGTTTTTTAGCAGCAAACACTGAGACAGAAAACTGTCCAACGTCAGACCTGAAAAAGACACGGCTAATTTGTGTTTTCATGTCAGTTTATGTCATTCATCGCAGACTTAGAGCGTAGAACAGAACTTCACTACACTATAACTTGGCTTCACTGCTTTTGTCGGAACAGGCTTGTTGCTCGATACAAAATGAATTCTAAAATTAGTGATGAAGTCAAGCACATATTTAAATAAAGTTTGCAAAGCTTCGTTGAAGTGACTGGTAACTGCTTTGTCTGGTGTAAAACTTGGTCGCTGTTTATCTTTACGGACATGTTGGGCGTTGCCTGAGATTATAGTTTTGTCAATCTGAAGAAAATCACAAGGTATAAATGCCAAAGTACAAACGAGAAGTTATTTTACTTAAATATTAAACTACTACTATTAAACTTACTTAAATTAATTAAACTTAAATTCAGTGGGCTACTAATGTGTTTCCCGGATAATAACTGCTTAAGTAAAATTAACATCAGCAGCTACATTAGCTACGTATTCTGATGTGTAAATTTTACCTGGAAATACATTTTTTCTGTACTTTTATGCAATTATAACGTTCATGTGCTTTGTCCATCACTGTCTAGTGGACAACCTGGTGTTGGACTTTATATTCAGGTTTTTTTCCTGTCTATGGGAGTCATTTATATTCTATCCAAAAAGAATGCAGCCCTGTATTTGGTCAGCCGATCGGTGAATGTTATTCGCTGTAATCCTCTCGATCCCATTGAGGTTCTGGGCGTTTTTTAACCCAACATATGAATACTGTTGCCATCCCCTTCTTATCTTTTTTTCTCATTATGCTCCCAATCTTTGTCCCCGTCTCCTCCAGTGTGAAAATCTTCAGCCTGGCAGCAGCTGCAGCAGTGATAACCGAGCACTGGTAGGCTGAAATCCAGGGAGATGTCTCAACTGTACTACCGGCGGACTGACAGCTCGTCGTACCGGGACCGCATCCCGCTGAGAATCGTGCGGTCCGAGTCGGAGTTGTCGCCCCTGGAGAAGGCCTACCTGGGGGCTGTGGAGAAGGGAGACTATGCTAGCGTCAAACAGGCTCTAGAGGTGCGAGTCTATACTTTGCCGAATGGATCAATGGATAGTTTGTCTAGTGAATGAATGATGATTTAGACTCTGTAGATGATGGATGAATGAATGCTACAGGGTTAATGTCCAGAAAAGATTTATAGCATATGCAGTGCAGCCACAATGACCCTATGTATGTTATGTGAATAGTTTACATAAATCAATGTCTGTGTGTCCATTACATTATATTGTTTTCATGAACATGAAATGGGTTTTTTTTGTCAGGAAGCAGAGATCTACTTCAAGATCAACGTCAACTGCATCGACCCTCTCGGCCGCACGGCTCTGCTGATCGCGATCGAGAACGAGAACCTGGAGATCATCGAACTCCTGCTGAGCTTCAACGTTTATGTGGGCGATGCCCTGCTGCACGCAATCCGCAAGGAAGTGGTCGGAGCTGTGGAGCTGCTGCTGAACCACAAGAAGCCGAGCGGTGGCATGCAGGTATGACGAAGAGCGAAAGGGCGGAGTTAATCATAGGATGTTGATTTGGAATTAGGCGCAGAGGTGAAGGCTCGAGTATTGGACTGAAGATAGACCCAAAGGTTTCATATTATGATCAGGGTTAGGAGCACAGTGTGATGTGCTTGCTCTGAACCAACCTCCAAAAGACATTTTTTATGTCTGCTTTACATATAAGTGGGCCTAAACCAGGGATTTTCATGATTTCACAGCCAATGACAGACAATTTATATGCAGAGGGGCCAGGAAAAAACATTTTTGCATAATATGTGTCTTTAACTGGTCTCTTCACTTTGGAAATACTTATGCCACCTGTGGGTTATGGTCCAATTGTGTACCCATCATACATGTATATTACACCACTTGTGCGAGTCCTGGTCCTGGAGGCAGCATGCTATCCTGTGAAGGGAATCCAAGATGGGATATACGGTTTAATTCCTTCAGCATAATCTGGGTCTGCCCTGTGGTTTGATGTGCCTGGAAGACCTCCCTAGGGAAGTGTAAAGGAGGCATCCTGATTGGATGGCACCTCAGCTGGCGAAGGAACAGTGGTTCTTCAAAGATTACTCTGGGTTATGGTGATCAGTCTAACCCTGAATTTGTGTGCTGCACTGGTAAGTCAGAGCTGCTATGGCTACACCTGCTGCTGCTGTTCATACTCAATCTAGACATCTCTGCAAGAATACTATGAGATTAGAGTTTCAGTGCCAAAGAATAAAAAAAAAATTCATCCATCCATGTGTCCATCCGACCTTCCATCATCCAGACATCCATCCATCATCCATCCACACATCCATCCATTCATCCGTCCAACCTTCCATCCATCAATCCATCATCCTTCCACACATCCATCCATTCATCCGTCCAACCTTCCATCCATCCATTCATCCATCCACACATCCATCCAGTCATCCGTCCAACCTTCCATCATCTACTATCCATCCATCCGTCATCTATCCATCCATTCATCATGCATCCATCCATCCATACATCCACCCAACCTTCCATCATCCATTGTCCATCCATCCATCATCTAGCATCCATTCATCATCCATCTATCCATACATCCATTCATCATCAATCCATCATCCATCCATCCATGTGTCCATCATCCATCCATTCATCCATCCATACATCAATCATCCATCATCCATACATCCATTATCCATCCATCATCCATTCA
>OMNV01020567.1:12333-36611 GCA_900303265.1 Brotula barbata | reverse complement strand
CCTAATCATCAACCACCTAATCATTAACCACCCAATCATCAACCACCTGACAATCATCAACCACCTAATCATCAACCACCTAATCATCAACCACCTAATCATTAACCACCCAATCATCAACCACCTAATCATCAACCACCTAATCATTAACCACCCAATCATCAACCACCTAATCATCAACCACCCAATCATCAACCACCCAATCATCAACCACCTAATCATCAACCACCAAATCATTAACCACCTAATCATCAACCACCTAATCATTAACCACCTAATCATCAATCACCCAATCATCAACCACCTAATCATTAACCATATAAAACACACTACACCACGTCCACCAAGGGCCACGTCCACGCCCCCTCTGCCTGCTACGCCCACAAATCCCGGCACACTCACGGTTCAGTAATGTAATAAAATAAAGTAACCACCCTACATGTTCTTTGGGTTTGTCTCAGTCAGCTGCTGCGTTCAATGAAAAGCGATTTAGGAGCCGAGATGTTTCTTTTCGTTTCTGACTCAGACACCAAACAGATTAGATCTCCGACTTATCAGCACAAACAAAGTACAGAGACGTGTCTACCCACTCGGAGGACACGGGAGAACATCTGGACTGAGCCGGGAGACGACGGACAGCAGCATCACTCCGGGGATCCCCTCCATCCGGCGCGGAGAGGATCCGAGGCGACGAGCGGTCGTGTAGGGCAGAACGTTGGCGTGTTTACAGCATCTCTCTCTCTTTACAGAACATCCACGTAAAAAAGACAACGGATAAAGATCTGATGGTTTCATCCTCTTTAGAACATCTTCATCTCACTTTTTTCACTTGTTGTTCTTTTCTTTTTGTCTTTGTTATGAGTTCCTATTTTATACTTCTCTCTTCTCTTTGGACTGTATTGTTCTTATTCTGTCTTATCTTATTTCATCTTATCTTGTCTTATCTCATCATTTGGGAGAGCTGCCAGGTTTCCGAGCGTTTTCATGAGAAACGGGAGACTTCAGAACATCTGGCGGTCGTTGCATCATGCCGTATGTCCGTGTTGACAAAATCAGGATTTAACAGATTTTTAATCATAAAAATAAACAAACGAGAACGACAAACATCAAAGAGCCGAAAGTCAAATCAGTCAGGAGGAAGATCATCAGGACTCAGTGTTTACGAACAAACAAACAAACAAACAAACAATCAGGAAGAAGAGCAGGAGGAAAGAAGGGGCAGACGGTGGTCCTCCTCCAGTCTCCGAGCCGTCGGGGGCGGAGACGGTCGAGCCATACTTCGACCATGAGAACGCAGGCGGACTGAATGTGGATGAAAGTGAAAGTGGAAGTCAGGAGCTCTTGAGGGGCGTTCGAACTTCTCTGGGTCTGTCAGCTTCCGAAAACTTTACTGTCACGGAGCCCCGAACAAAACAAAACAAAACAAAACAAAGCAAAACAAAGCGAAGCGAAGCGTAAAGGACCCAGCTGAGTCCGAGGACCAGCACGGGGACACGGGGACACGGGGACACGCTCAGCTGGGCATGCCAAGACAACTTCAAAGCACGTCTCCGTCTCCTTAAGCATGAATACTGTATATATATATATATATATATATAGTGTGTGTGTGTGTGTATAGGTGCGGGGGGAGGGGGGAGGGGGCACCAACCTAAACACTCATCAACACACCGCCGGTGGAACCGACCAGGCCAGAGCCGCCCCTGGACGAGAGAGTCCTCCGGTTAGTCCGGCTGATGGTGCAGGTGGAGGACAAACTGCAGCACGGACACGGGGACACGGGGACACGGGGACACTCACGCAGCAGACAGTCCGCACGGCAGGACGAGACATTCAACGAGCTGCTGTCCAAACCGTCCCTGTCATTAGTCTACAGGCGGACACCGTACCGTGAAAACCGGGACAGCTCAGCAGATTCTCCGGTTGGCAGCGCGATAAAATGTCACAGTCACACACCGGAACCCAACGGGAGACACCGGAGACACGCACACACACGGAGAGACACTCACCGAGACGAGAAGGACGCGGACGACGATGAAGACGACGACGAGCTGTTTACTCCACCGCCCCGCCGAGCAGCTGGACCGGAGTGCGTCACCGACTTCCGCGTTAAGATGGAGCGAAAACAGGCAAAGAGGAAGTAACGGAGCTCACGGACAGGCGGCGCGCGAGGGCTCGACGGAGGACCACCGACCGGGGAGGAAGAGGTGTCGGGGGAGGAGGAGGAGGAGGAGGAGGAGCAAATACGATGTTGATGATGAGTAAACATAAAGATCAAACACGACGACGACAATGATGATGATGATGATGAAGATGATCAAACACAATGATCAACACTATGATTGGGAAGAGATGAGCGATGATGATGATGATGATGATGATGATGATGATGATGATGATGATGATGATGATGATGATGACGATGAAGATGATGATGATGATGATGTTTAATCACAATGATCAACACCATGATTGGGAAGAGATGAGCGATGATGATGATGAAGATGATGATGATGATGATGATGATGATGATGATGATGATGAAGATGATAATGATGATGATGATGTTTAATAACAATGATCAACACCATGATTGGGAAGAGATGAGCGATGATGATGATGATGATGATGATCAACGATCAACACGATGATGAAGCTCAAACACGATAATGATCAAACATGATGATGTTGATCCAACATGACGATGAAGATGATGGCATTCATGATGATGATAGTGATCAAACACATTGACGGTCATCTTCATCGTCATGCTGTGAACGTGCATCAGATTCACCATCATGACGTCACGGCCAAACATTCAACTGATCCATATTAAAATGATGTCCAGTATTCTAATGATTATTTTGTCCAAACGGAGGCGGAGCCACAGTGATTGTCGGTGGAGCCTCGCCGCCTGGAGGCCACACCCCGAGCTGACCCATAATCCTCTGTGTTGGACGGTCAGGAGGAAGAATTTCACCAAGGACTACAAGAGATAAGATGACACACGCTCCAAAAGATGGAAGCTGAAGTATGACGGGGGCCCATCGGGGGCCCATCGGGGGCCCATCGGGGGCCCATCACTGTTTCAGAGGGTCAAGAGTTTCGACTAAATGATGGTGGTCTACATGGATGGTCTCATCTTCACAAATACAGAAAAAACGACGGTCTGACGTTTTTATCTGCCTACCACAGATATATATTGGTATCATCATCACCGTGAATGTTCACCGATATTCAAACGTTTTTAAGGCAGAAAAGGACGTTTGAACAGCTGATTTTAAAAAGTTGCTGTAGAGTAAATAAAGAATGACCACGCCCCTTTAACAGGCTCACGGGCTACAGTAGACTCAACCTTCTTAGTTGAGTGGGCCTTCGGCTGTCGGTGTGTGAAAGGGTGAATGTGTGTATGAAAGGGTGGATGGGTGTATGAATGGGTGAATGTGTGTATGGATGGGTGAATGTGTGTATGAATGGGTGAATGTGTGTATGGATGGGTGAATGTGTGTATGAATGGGTGAATGTGTGTATGAATGGGTGAATGGGAGGCAAACATTGTAAAGACCTTTGGATAAAAGAGCTCCAGAAATGAAATCCATTTAACTTTATATTTATATTGTAGCATCACAGGCAGAATTGACTGAGATCCCATATCAATATAAGAATATTTCTATATATTTATACATATACATATATCTATGTATGTATATGTATAAATATACATAGATACTGAAGTTTTCTTCCTCCCGGGGGCCCTGGAGGCTCATTATCTAGGAACTCGTACCACGTGGTTTGGCGGTGCTGGGTGGATTCCGGTCCCTGTCTTGACTCGTGTTGATCGTTGTCTGTCTGCAGCTGAACGTGTGTAAATATGTGGAGTGAACTCAGGTTAAAAGAAGTTATTTTCACGTTGTTTATCTCCGTATAAAACACCAGTCTGTGCCTTCTTCATCTCATTGTTATCAATGCTTTCACCCCCCTTCCCCCACCCCCCCCGGGGCTTTGGTCTGGATCCAGACATGAGATCCAGCACCTTTGATGAATGAGCCAATACTCACCTCTGATGGCAGAATAGCATCAAGAAACAAAGATGAATCTTTTTTCCGTCTCACTCCAGAAATTTTAGACGTAAAGTTTGGCCACAACTGACACAAAAATGTTTGAGAAGAAAATAAAATTGGTAGAAATGAAGCTGGGCACACACACACGTGGACCGAACGTGTGGAACCCAGAAGAAAAAGAAGATGATTCCATGATTCTGGTCATAATGACAGCTCCCCCTTCAGGCTGATGGAGGTAACTTGTTTGTGCCTTCATGGTGGATATGAACAGAACTGTAAAGTTTATTAACTGTTGTGTTATAGTTTCTGAGCTCCAGATACTTTATATGGAGATAAAACTAAAATCCAATGGACAAGAATGGCTGTGATTTGTGGTCTAAACAAAGACCGGACCGGACCGGACCGGACCGGACCGGACCGCTACGGCTGAATAAGAATGTTGTTGTTGTTGTTGTTGTTGTTGTTTATCTCTATTCTAAACTGGGAGCCTTCTGGACATTCATTAAAATAAGATTACTCCTAAACCTCTGCAGATTAACAATGATTTCCTGTGATGATGATGATGATGATGATGATGATGATGATGGAGGTCATTTTTAGACACTCTGAATGTCCTGCGGTTTATTTTCCGACCATCTTGTCTGAATCAGTGTGTGTGAAGCCCCGCCCCCCCCTCTCTCTTTCTTTTTGCAGTTTGTTGACTGATTAAAGGGAATGTGTTGTGTGTGGATTCAAGAGGCACAGCTCCATCTGTGTGAGACCTGTCTTTGTGTTTGTCCTTATTACTGATGCACAGTCCTCCACTCCATTCTTGGGGTGGGACAACGGAGCCTCTGTCCTGTGTGGACAGAGTGGGCACATCAGAGGAGAGTCATGGAGCTGCCAAATGTCATGCATGTGTCTCTGTGAGCGCCGGTGGAAAGTCCAAGCGTGACACAGGGGCGTTCAAAGTGCTTCGCAAAGACAGGACAGGACATCAGAATTGGACTTGAAGACGAGGACAAACTGAGAATTGGTGTTTTATTCGCTCATCTTGCTTTGTTCTGAGTTGAAGATGAGTAAAACCACTATCACACCTCAGGTCAGAGCCTTTGGAATATCGAAATAAGGAACACTACTGCAATGTAGAAAATAAAAACAACCTATCAAAATGTCTACAGACCACACACACGCACACACACACACACACGTATCCATGGGTCTGATCACTTTATGATGTCATTCAAATTACATCTCCAAAGTTCCCTTTATCGTGTCTGCTTCTGATGACGGCACCAGGAAATACGCTGCAGTCTGTTTGCTCCCTCTCATACTACCACACACACACACACACACACACACACACATTCTGGTTTTAGTTTTCCCATTTGGACTGCAGCTGCTGAAACGTGTTGGGAGGACAGGTAGAGGTTGAAGCTCCTCTCCTCCACACAAGCGTCAGTTCATTGGTTGGTGGTCGTGTCGTGTTGGTATCTAAGCAACAATCATGTGCAGAAGCACAGAGAGAGAGCGAGAGAGAGAGGGGGGAGAGAGAGAGAGAGAGATACATATAACTCCTTATATGTATATAGGCCTTTTTATTGCATTACTGTATGTACATTTTTTGAGCTATGTCACACTAGCTTTGGCAACGTAAACATGTTTCCCATGTCAATAATGACCTTTTTGAATTGAATTTGAATTGAGAGAGAGAGAGGGAGAGCTAGAGAGAGAGAGAGGGAGAGAGGGAGAGCGAGAGAGAACCCTGGTCCTGGATTAAATGACATGGTGGCTGCTGGTTATTTACTCTCATAATCCCACGTATGGAACAGAAACATGTTGATATGAAACACGTTACAGCTCCTTCACACACAGAACGGGTGGCGATGCCCATAAAAGCGTGAATTAGTTTCTCTTTCTGTATCTTTATTTAACAGTCATAGCCAAGTAACATAAAATACTGCAGTACTTTAGTGAAGTACTTTGACTTTTCCATCATTGTGCCTTCTGTGAGCATTTTCACTTTGCATTAACAGGTTTTTATACATTTCACACAAATGCAGTGTGCAAGTATGATTTATACACTTTTTTTTCCATGGGGCAATAAGCACAACAACCTTTACAATTACTGTGGCTTATATAAAAGTTATATATAAGTGTGATCCTGGCCTTTTCAGCACTGTGATGACAACTCCAGACACCGTCAGAGACTTGCAGCCTAACAAATCTTAATTGTTTTCCCTCCTCAGAGGCGAGTTTCAGCTTAGAATAATAATCAGGATTTAAATATTTCACTTTTGGGAATGATTTAAGGTCTGGGAAAAAACCCCCAACAACACATCTTCAAACTCCACGACGTTTCCAGGGTTTTAAATGAGCACAGAAACCCGGAGCTGAAATGTTCAAAGTCAAACTTTCAATCTATCTACAAAATCGGCGTCTGATTGTTTGGTTGAGTTAAAGACAGGTAAAGGTCAGCCGTTCCTCCGCTCTTATGCTGCGTTCTCCTCGTCTCCAACCTGACACGGTGCGATGAAAGTCAAAGCTGCGACTGGTAAACTCATTCCAAATCCTTCTACCCGCACCAAATCGAACGTCGTTACATCATAGAAATCCATCGATAAAAGCCACACGATCGATGGACTTCATTTTTCCTGCATGACATAAAACCACGATGCCATCAATACAACACAGCCGGTTATATGGGTTGACAGGGAAGGAACGGTGAGAGTGTCCCCGATGTTGCTGGCTGAATATGGCAGCATATATAAGGACTGTATACGCTTTCTCAGCCGTCTGTTCACTTTGGGTTTAGAACCAGAAATTCCAATCTCGAAGGGAACACAGTATTTGGAAAACAAACATTTACACATCTTAAGGTTGCAAACTCAGCGTTTCAAAACCAAGCGTAAATTTAAGCAAACGACTGAAGTGATATCAAGTATTCCATTGATAACGGGATGTAATGTTCTATTTCATATGGATTTTATTAGGGGGTGTCTGTATGTGCCCATATAAGGAGAGTGAGGATGTGGACTACAAAAAAAAAAACCATAAGAACATAAACTCGATGAAAACATTTTTAAGAAGCATCCCACCACAAAGGAATGTCACATAATATAAATAATGTTAATTCTAAAGTGCATCCATCAAGGACTTGTCAAATAAAAGCCCCGTTCAAGAAAAACGACAGAAAAAAAACCTAGTACGCGTTATGTGCTGCACACACGTATCCACTACACACACACACATGCAGGTTTTTGATATTAAAAAGATAAAGTCGTGAAGAGAGATACGTCGTTTCACCGTTGTACAGAGACGATTATTAGTTTTGTGCCATTTAGATTCGTTCTGGTTTGTTCGCGTGCGGCATGTTGCAACAGTTTGTGTTGATTATAAAAGTTGGTGATTCAAAGCACACGGCGGTGTTTCACTTCCCTCTCTCTGCCGAGAGTTACACACTCCACGGACTTCCCTTTCACGTCCAGTCCGTCTAATATGCGGGTTTTAAGTTTGTCCACGGTTGGACGGGACGGGAAGGCTCCCGGGTTGCTCGTTTAGATCTTGGGCAGCTTGGGAGCGCTGATGAGGGGGTTGGTCTCCTGCAGGAATCGCCGTCCGGCACTCTTGTAGTCGTACGTGCAGTCGTGCGTCTCCGCGTAGCGGTGGCTGGCACAGAAATTGTGGCCGCATCTGAAAAGTGCACGGAAACAGAAAACCAAATGTATTCACAGCGCAACCAGAGACACAACTGTTTACCACATACCAAGAAACAAACTCCTCAACGTCAATATTTTAGGCCCGACGTTACATATTTATAGTCACATATCTACCAAATGTAATGTGCAAACACACACACACGTTGAGCCATGGCGTGACTTATTTGCGTGCGGTGGTCTTTCCTGTTGGCTTGCAGCAGCCGTTGCGTCAGGGCGCATGAATCTAAATGACAGTCCTGCTGCGATGCAAACGTCTCTTTGTTTTCCAGCATCAATGACTTATCACTGGGTCGGGCCGGGACTAAATAAGCCGACACAGCACGTTGTAAAACAGACACACGGCATCAATAACAGCCTCGCAAATAAAATGACGGGGGGTGCTGGTTCAATTCCGGCCCGTGCCCTTTGCTGCGTGTCGTCCCCTCTCTCTCTGTCCTGTCCTTCATGTCTGTCTCTCTAATATAACTTCCAGGATAGAGCAGAATAAAAAAACGAGATAAACCATTCAGGAGCTTCGCTGACACACAAACACCACAGCAGGTAAAGGAACCAGCTGGAGGGATGTGCAGCAGCTCCTCACAAACAGACACTTTACTATACAAGTCAGTTCACTGGGTTACATTATCAATAACCAATCAGAGGCCTTGGAAAATACGTTGAAATAGCCACAAGTGGAAGATTTTTGGTGAGCTTAAAAAAAGGATTAAATTTACTACTTTCCGATTTTGGTGAGCGTCAATAGCACAAAGTTACAGTTAGAGTCTATTAGTCTGTTTGCACACAGGCTGCATTCAAAGGTCAGCAGCCACAACCTCAGATAGTGGAGTTAGTAGTCACTAAGAACAGATAATGGAAGTGATAGTCCCTGAAAGAGCCTGATGTGTAACAGACCACTTGTTGAAATAGGAAAAGATAGTTTCCTACTGATTCCTACTGATTCCTACTGCTATAATCTCTGTTAAAAGAACTGATTAGGTTCTATCTTATTTTGTCTTATCTTAAGCTCGTGAATAATAGATTTGCACGCTAGACAATTTTTTGTCATTACGTCTACAAGGCCAGTGAGATCTAAAGACTGATGGAATTAGTCTACAGTCTACAGACGTCACCAATACTCAAGTGTAATCAAATACTGCAATATAAAAATCTCGTCCTCGAGTATTCAGCATTGATGTCACCGCCCAGTCGGTAACTGTAATCACCAATAAACCACAAGGAAGAGGAAGATTCAACGATATGACAGAAGGCAAAAACAGACGGGATGATAATCTGAGCACGAACACGTCAAAGGCATCGTCTGTTTGGGAATATTTCAGGCTAAAACCAAGAAACAGACACATAAGGAGCTTTTAAAGTTAAAGTAGAGTACGGGCAGCCCGACGCTGAAGGCCCTCGTACCTGCACTCGTAGCTGGTGGCCAGGCCAGTCTTCTTCCCACAGAGGAAGCAGTGCTTGGAGCTCTTCTTGGTGCTCGTGGAAGCTTTGACTGGAGGTAGGTGGTACGCGGTAGGCCCTGAGGGGGGGGGAGGACAGGAAAAACACAACATGTAGCACTCAATAACAACGTTAAATTCATGACGTCTGCTCTGAATAGTACAGAAACTACTTAGCGTCCGTCCCATCCACACTCACACGCGCTCCAACCACTTCTACCTGTTGTTCTGCATGCAGCCAGGACTCCTCCTGCTGAAATAAGCCTCTCACTTGCCTAAAACAAAAAACCATGAAACGTTTTACAACATATTCATGCAGCCACCGCTCGAGTGAGAAGCACCTGAACGTTTGTGTGTTTGTGTTACACTTTGGGTACGACCGCTCGAGGATTTATGGTAAAGTTGACCGACATGCCCTCCTGATGGGGAAATCGTCAGAACATGTCCATTCGATGACCGTAATCATTTCAGATGTTGATTATTTCGTAATGAGCACACGCTCCATGTGTTTACAGACCATCAAATATTGCTAATTAACTAACGTGTGCGTTTGCAAGTATGATTAACTTAGACTTTTTCATTGACACAATGAACCGGATAACATTGCAACATTCATAATTCAATATTTCATATTAACGCGTGTTACTCATTAAATAACAGACGTGTGCCTGAATGAAGAAAATGTTCCATACTGAACGTAAGGTAAAAAGTAAAGCGTGCGGGAAAAGGAGGACGGCGCTCACCTTGCACGAGGCCGTGGCTTTGTGCAGGGCCGACTGTCTCACGAGATCACTGCGGAGGAGCCCGTTATTTGGAATGGAGGCCAGCTTGGCCCCCAGCGTGCCTGGTCCTGAGTCCGTAGCAGGAGGCAACGCTAAGCTGAGTCCCAGGCTCTGTCGAAGGCCGTCTCTGCGGCCGCCGCCTGAAGAAGCCCTTGTGGAGAGAGAAGCCAGGAGCTCCGAGTGATGAAGAGACCCCAGTGGCTCTTTGCAGGCCTGGTTGGCCATCTTAGTGATGCCTCTGGCCTCCTTCTTGGAGATGATCTCTGGCATTTTGCCGGGCGATTCTACTTTGACCCCACGGTGGTGGAGGTGCGGTGGAGATGCCGTCGAGGCGGTGCGGGGATGGGAGGACGTGTTGCCTGGATTCAGTCGTGTTGAAATTTGTGCTTGTAGATTGTGCTGTAAACTGAGCGTGGAGGAGTCCTGTGACTGAGGCAGTGCTCTGGTATCAGTAATTGGTGAGCGTGGGGTGGGCAACGATGAAGAACTGATATGGAAAGAGGTGCCAAGCTGTGTCTCATCAGGTCTGCTGGTGAGCACATCAGTAGTCCAAGTGCTGTGTGGTGTGGGGGAGGGAGACAGCTGGTAGTGAGACATAGTCTCTTGAGACTGCAGGCCTCTCTCTGGCTGAGTAGACACATTCAGACTCATACAGTCTGGCAGTTCCACTACGTGACCCCCACACAGCGTTGGCTCCACCAGTCTAGCGAGTTCCATCAGACCCAGGCCTGCCGCCTCCTCGGGAGGCTCAGCTGAGTCGTAGCTGCCTTCAGATGTCCCCTTGGTAGACAGTGGCGGGAGCTGAGGGTACACACAGTCCCTCATGAATCGAGGGCTGCCAATGTCCAAGCGTGACACTTTGGGAGGAGGCCGGATTTTTGCAAACGTCTCACAAGGCCCCTGCTCCTGGAGCGTGTAGCAAGAAGGTGAGGAGAACGAGGGAGGGCCTGGTCCGGCGACGGACAAGTTAGGAGAGGACGCGGCGGCCGAGGGAGGGGAGCCGTGGTCTCTGATTGGAGGTAGTTGTCTAGTTGCATGTAGAGGCTGGTTAAGTTGGTGGGGCACGCGAAAGAAGCGGTGATGGTGCAGCGTGCTGGAGGGGCCGCTGCAAGGATGGGCATTACCAGGGGGGCGGGGTTTCATCTTAGCCAGTTTCTTTGGCTGGACGGCAGAAACAGATAAAGCAGTCAGATTGTGACACATAAGCACGTAAATTGTATTTATACGGACACTGGAAAGCATATAAACTGCTACATTCTAGCATGTAACTGTAACATACTGTTATCATAGGCCGACTACAATCAACGGCTAGAGTCGCTTTCAAAAATGCCGACTGCAAATTTGAGTAAAAGATGATTCAACATGGGAATTCCATTCCATGAAAATTAAGAATAAGACTTTGTATAAAGTTCAATAGTAGTAGTGCTGCACAAAATCTAGGCAGTATAAAATCTCACTATAAAGGGACTTTGCAATGTCAAACAAAAGGCAATCAAAGTTCACAGTTCCTACTGAGGCTGCAGCTGCTGCATACCTTTTTGTTAAGGTTCATGCCCTCCATCTTGGCTTTGAGCAGCCTCATTTTGTGCATGGTGATGGAGTTCTCAAGGCTCTGTTGTGTAGCTGTGGAGCTTCCTACATCCTCCTCCTCCTCAGCGAAGCCATTATACAATGAGCCACAGCTGACGCAGGTCAGAGAAAAATAAAACGGTTGACGTCAGTGACTCGGAAACAGGAAAACTAAATACGATTCTTAACACGGCTGTCACCTAAATGTTGCAACTATGCCACAATGGACGACACCTGGACAATGGACATGGACAATACTGCACTGCTAAAGTCTTGTCTTTGTATCACACACATGATTTGTAAGAACCCAACAATGCTACACCCATTAATTCACTGTTTGATCTGTTGCTCAGACGTTACATGAACCTTTTTTTTTACGTTAATTGTTGTTTGTGGTTTTGTGTAGGAACCTGCTGAATTAAGCCCGATTCATTTTTGACAGTCATCGGATCGTCCTGTGGCGCACACACACATAATCATGCGGCTGGCACTATCGAGTTTTGGGCCGGTGTGATAAATGGTCAGAAAGTCATGAGGCAGGTGATTTTGGAAACAATCCTACATTTACTTTCCATGTAAAACTGTTTTGACAAAGTTGGATGTGAGTTTTGAAAATCTAAAGCTAAAGCAATGGCTGGAGAAAAGGTTAATAACTTTTTTGAACCTTTGTATTCCACTTCCAATATGAGCCAAATTCTACAAAGGTAAATGACACAGAAAAAAAAAAGACATACAAAAAATGAACATTAAAAGCAAAGATTTTGAAACACAGCGTGAACTTTTTAACCAGTCATAGCCGGAACTTTGAAGTTGCTTTCATACTTTCATAACCCTTTTTGTACCATGCAGTTTTGCAAAAGTTTCATTTTTGTATTGCATGTTTGTTAAACACAGACCAGCTGTTTTTCTGTCTACTTCCTTGTTCATAAGGTTTTTCATCTCTGCGGCGTCATGTCACAGATTACTGCACAGGGCAATGAGTCAACCGTGAAGGTGTGAATGTTCAACTTGTGAGTACATTTGTGTTGACTGTGTCCAACCAACGTTTTTTCATATGTTACTGCATTCAAGGCTTTGAGTATTTGTTGGTTTTTCAGAATATATATTCCCACGTTTGGCTTCAAAAACAGTTACATTCATAACCAATAATACAATACATTTTTTTTCTGCAGCTGGCTATTATAACAAGCACTTCAAACCCGGAGGATCAGGACGTAGACTCGATACAGACCGGTTGGGATGGGCCAGCAAACACAATAACCACGTGGATTACAGTAAATCAAGTGTCATTTCCAAGCAAATGGAGGATTTCCCCACAATCTCTCCTCCCCTGTGTGTGCTGTCTGAAATAAATAATGATCTACATTGTTTAGAGTGATAAAAAAGTATGAATTTAGAATGAATGATTCAGTCTGCTTTCAACAGACACAAGTGAGGAAAAAGGGGGATACGATAGAAAATGTCTTCTTTCTGCTCTCGTCTTGAGGGACCCGGTGCCTTCCACCATAACACCAGCTTAATCTGAACACTCAAACAAAAGGGGAGTGAAACAGACGTAAAGTAAAGTAGATATTCTGACCATATACTGACCTCAGAGTTTCAGAGAGAGGTGTCAAAGTGCCATCTTCCTTGTTCACCACTCTGAAAAAGTTCAGCTGGTCCCCTTCACGATAGACCACAAATGTGACCTGCTTGTTGGACGTGCTTTTATCCTTGCCCTCTTCCTTGGTGCCCTCAATCAGGTCAGCCATCTCTTTCACTGGCTCCTCCATGGTCACTGAGAGAGAAGCCGAGGGATTCTGTGCTTAGTATTGGCATATCGGTTTGAATCAAATCATTTAATGTGAGATTTTAACAGTCAAGTTGTCTTTTGGTGCATTTTGAAAACAGAACTGTGCACCAAATATACACCGCTTTGGTCTTCTCTTACCTTTCCTGGTGTTGATCGGGCCTCCCCTCATAGCTAAGACCAGCTTCAGAGTGCAGCCCTCGGCAATGCTGCGTACACAAACACACCCATCGTAGAAACGGCGGAATAAGGGAACGCCATTAACCATTAACCGATTGATAACACTTTACATGGGAGATACGAAGATAGAAATCAGCTGCACATTTGATTCGGTTCAAAATGTTTTCCCCCCAGCCACTCCCAGGGTTGGGAGGACTTCCAGGTGAACATAAGAACAGTTTGGGGTTCCACTGGAGCATTTGTTTCATGTCAGCACACACTCTACCTCGTCTACAATTTCACAAGCATGCCGCAGAATGACAGGGGAGCTTAATAAGATCTCACCAGCGGCCATTCGTGTGGAAAATTAAAGGACAGTCCTTAACAATACCACCCCTCCATCTAGAACCAGTACAGTCTAAGACTAATAATACAACACTGATCACCAGAGCAGGAAATGCTTTCAAAATTCACACGCCGTCTGGCCAAATATACACAGCACGTTTCCAAGGGATTGCTGGTTACAAGGTTTTTACATTTATTACTCCATTAAATTCAAAACCTTTGGTGGTGTAATAAATATGTATATACATATATACTGTATATATACTGTACGTGTGTGTGTATATGTGTCATATTGTATCATGTATCATAGTATATGATATTGTTTTATTTTATATTATATTGTGTTATATTATACTATATATATTCTATTTTAATTTTTATCATTGTTTTCGTGATTGTTTTTCTTACTGTTGTTGGTGTTTTGTTGTTATTGTTATCAGCTACTGGATGACTTGATGATTTGGGATTAATAAAGTGAATAAGTATGTAAGTAAGTGTCTGTCTGTCAATCAGTAATGCATCCTTTATACTAATATGACTTTGTAAATTAAACTTGTTAAGCAAGCACAAGGTTTTAAGATAAACAAACATCTAGCACAAGCAGTGTCCTCATTTTTTTTAACTATTAAGTAAAGATTTTCAGCCGACAGCCAAGTTTTTAAATGAAAATGATATCTGCCTACGGTGTGGTGAGCAGTTAAGCGTAATCTACAGTCGAGCTTAGCCGACGATAGCAAAATCAGCAATCGTGCACTTGTTTTTCATTCTTGGGTTCAAGCTTGACGTGCATTTCTGTGCCTTCTCAAAAACATTTGCAATGTTTCATCATTAGACATCATTCTAGACTATATTCAGGCTTAGAAAACACATTTTTGCAGGATTTTAATGAACGCAGAAAAACCTGACAATGGCTCAAAGGACAAAAATAGACCAGAGATTTAGGGAAAATGTCCTTACCCATAGTCATGTAGACAACATTCATCATCCAGCTCCAGATTGTTCCAGATAAGGTGTTGCTGGGCAACAGGGATACCTTTACAGACAGAGAGAAGAGAGAGAGAGGGAGAGAGAGAGAGAGAGAAAGAGAGAGAGAGAGAGAGAACAGAGAGAGTGAGAGAGACAGAAGGGAGAGAGAGAGAAAAAAACATATGGTGATCAGGTGCTATTCCTATTTCATGTGCTACAACACACTGGGTTAGTAATCCTACCTAGAGGAGGCATGGCTGAAGAACAAAAACCAATTCACTGCTGCCCCCTACAGAGAGGGCGTTGAAAATGGTGAAAATGGAGGACCACTGAACAGATGGGGGCACAAAACAACTTTGCTATCCGTCTGTACCGTTAGATTCCAAATATTGGAATACGGTTTTTGGTGAAAATGTTCACTGTATCCTTTCACATAATAAAACAGCATCAGATGGATGACAGAATAATCAAAAACTAAGGCTGTCCAGCTGCTCCTCTGAATACATTGTCTTGATAGACAGCTGTCTAACCCCACGACAGCTGAACGTCCTAAACAGGAGATGTAAGTGAGCCATGTTCATCCATCCATCCGTTCTCTGTGCCCATTTATCATGAGGGGTCTGTGGGCTGTCCTAGAGTTCACTGGGTGAGAGGCAGGGTACTCTCTGGACAAGTTACCGGTCTATCACACACACAGAAAACTCAAACACACTCCCATTCACATCCGCCGTCAATTCCCACATGAGGTGCACGACTGTAGCCTGTTATCAGACGCCAAACTGTAAGGCAGCAGCACAGCAAACTTACAGCCAAGATAAAAAGATACATAAAAATGATAATAATAAGAAACAGTAACCTGACAAAAGTACATGGAAAAGTCATGATTTTCTGTTTACACGCTGGATAATAGTATTGTAATTTCATCAACATTTTTAATCCATTTATGAAACCAGGGTAACCAGTCTATCAGCTGAAAGACACTGAGGTGTATACTGATAACAAATACACTGATGTGTCTATACATTTATTTACTGTATGTGAATGGAGTGGATAACAGGCTACGCTGTAAACAATAGGAAACATAATTTTCTTTTCTTTTGTTGTTTTGTTGTCGTTGTTGTGGGCATATGAAGTACTTTGAGACAGTCGATGTTATATTGGGTAATACAAATAAACTTAACAAAATATTAGTTAAAGCTACACTACGTGGTGTTGGGTTACTGTTCTTGACTTACTATGCTGCCATTTGTTTAATGTGTGCGTTCATATAGGTAAAATGAAACGTGTCATTTTGAACAGACATTAAAGGCAGATTATAAATCATAATCGGGTTCATTTACGTGGGTTCAATAACATTCTGAGGTATCAGCACGCCGTCAGTTTTACATGCCACTCTGGGAGTTATGTGTGTTTGTATTTGGGGAAAGTTTTCCGTGACTACAGTTTGATAAAGCGTGTATTGTCCATTAATGCTCTTTTCCGTTGGATTTATTTATTGGAATTTAACATTTGCAGGTAAACAAAAGTGCATTAATAGACACATCAAAATTTCAATACAACTGTAGAACGTTTGTTCCCTATGTACGGAGCATATAAAAGGACAAGGGTGATCAAAGACAACTTCAGACACACATAACAAGACCAAACAACCACAAACAAAACATGTATATCTAATATTTCTAACACACATATAGACATACACATACACATCCAAATATATCCACATACAGGCAGGTACATTTAGTCTGGAAGGGGCAGGAGATGCAGCTTTAGCCTCTCATAAGTATATAACGTCTTACCAAAAATGTACAAAAGGCTATAAGAGCAATCGGCAAAGGAGAATTTCCTCTCTTGAATTCTCTTCAGATTGAGCTTTTATAATGTTGAGGGAGACTGGATTTGGTATATACTGTATGATACATATGAGATGACATACTGTGCATGAGACGGTACTAAACCAGGCAGATGTTGACAGTCCCTCAAGATCCTCATACTGTGCCGTCACTGGGGTCAGATACCAAACACTCTGGCTGTTAGATAACGGTACTGTGGGTCTCAACCTTCTGTTTCAGAAGATGAATTTTGAATGAGTTTTGCTACATTTATCTTTTTTTTGGGGGGCATTTCAATTTTATTGTGATATTTACCGTAGAGAGATCAACCAGAATTAAGGACAGAGAGAGAGAGGATGACATGCTGACTGGATGACTGTTTTATGTAGTATTTGCCAATGAGCCACTGGGCCGGCCTGTGGTACCGACTCTTAACCAAATGAGCGATCCACACATAGAGGAGATGATGGCTTTAATGCTAAGTAAACTAGCATCGAGTTTAGCTTCCATTGGGGCTTTGCCGTGAGTACTTTTCCCACAGTTTCATCTTGTAAAATGCACTGTTGCCATTTTGACAATGGTTGATGGTGTACAAAGTTTACAAACTACTACTGACTGTTCCTGAGTTAAAGTAATTACAGCTGTGTCGGATTTGGTCAAATTATGACACTTTTCTCCAGGAGCAGAAAGTCTTAATTTGGTGTACACCACAGCACCGCCCATCCAATTCATGTTTAGAAACACACTGGGCGTATAAAAATGATTCATTTTGGCATAAGTCAAAATTAAGTACTGAAATCAAAAGGTGAAGTTGTTAGACAGCCACAGTAAGATGCCTCTCTGCATGGATATTTTTAACAATGGAATCCTATGCTGTCTTGTGCATGTATATTTCTTATCCTCTTTTTTGCCTCCGTTGGAGTATAGACAAAAATGAGCATAAGTGTAGTATGTAGGACAAAGGCAGGCCGGTTTTGACCCCACAAGCTGAAAATTACAACAAGGAAAAGAAGAAGAAGAGACAGTCTGCCAGTAAAAACAGCAAAAATTGTTCAGTAATTAAAAGTGAAAGTAAATGAACATGGATTCAGATCACCAACAATCAATGGTCTAATGCTTACAATTAATTTAAAAAACATAGGACATTAAAACGTATTGCTTTACTTGACACATGCCGTATTAAAAACGCATTATGTGTTCTTATCACCAGGATACATAATATTCCTGGAGTTCAACACTACAATTTATGCTTTTTGAACACGATTAAATATGCAACCTATGTCTTTCTCATTAGTATACAATTACAATTCGCATTTATCAAAAGCGACGTACATATGAGACTTACAACACAAGCAAGGAATATATGCTGTTTTTAGTTTTTTTGCTGTTCTAGTTGCTCACTGCGGTCGCATATGAACTCACGGACAAATCCATATTTGTATTGAAGTATTTATGTTTTAACTGTCTTTTCTGAATAGACAAACTTTAAAAGAATCCAATTAATCGCAATTAATTACATTAATTTGTTTGTTTTGGGGTTTCTTTGGTGATTGACAGCCCTAACACACACACATGATAGGGTTTCTGTTACTTTGGGAAAGTTAAATGTAAAACCCTATTAATGCCACTCAGAATGAAATTTAACAACAAAATTTAACAATGGCACAATGCCGAGCAGAGCGCACACGGCCGCCACGCTGGGTTCAACACACACTGCAGAGGAGAGCGCAAAATGGTTTGTCTGTCCGTTGGTCTACTGAGAGGGGAAACGTAACATATTGAGCAGCCTGCGTTGTTGAAACAGACCTGATATGCCTGCTTGATCACAGAAACACAAAAATAGTATTTTGTCCATGTTGCTTCTTCTTCTGCGGTGTTCATTAGCGGTTGGAATCAGCTCCCATTCTGGGTTCCGGCTGGCCGCACAGTAACACATAATAGGCCAATCCCCCGCTGCGTGCAGGTCATTGGAATGAACCGGTTTCAGGGAAAGCGGTGGTGCTGGTGATTCTTATCTGAAAGCCCCTTTATGCAGAAATTAGCCCAAAGACAAAGGAGGATTCAAACATGGTTGTGTGTGTTTCAGTGATTCATGAACCTTCCTGACAAGAGCTTGTGACTGACACTCTACTCCTCACTCCGTGGACAAAACAACACACCACACACAACACAAGAGTGCCCACAGCACCAACACATTTTCTTTCCCTCGCTGCTCCACTGATGAACTAAATCACACGTTAAACCAATGAAGACACCAATTATCCAACTACCAAACTAGATTATGAAAATCTAAGTAAAATAATCAATATTCACAGCCTTGTTCTTGCTTTTCTAACACACACGAGTGAGATTGTACCTTCAAGCCTCTGAATCTTGGTCTTGACGGAAATGATGGCCTCGAAGGGCAACACACGCAGCTCAAAACAGGTTCCTGTCAGGGTCTCTATGTAGAGTTCCATTGGGTCGTAGAAGGGAAGCCTATAGTGGAAGGCCCCCATGCTGTCATCATTAAAGAAAGGTGGCTCCTTCCTGTCAGCCATCTTGGAAGCCAGGTTAGGAAGGATGGACTTCAGGGAGATGATGTAATGGGGGGCTGGCCCAAGATGAAGGAGAGAGGGATGACCAACCTCATTATGCAGGATGTCCAGAGCTGTGAATACAAACAATAAAAAAAGATCATCATTACTCTCTTAAGGGTTTCATTCGTTAAATGCCTCAGCCTAGACCAACGAATATAAACTTTAAATGATTGTACAGATTCATGATGAAGAAATTATGAGCCATAATCATGTAGCCACATGGACCAACAGGTCAGTCATTTCATTGGACAGTGGTGACACCTGAGTATTTTTCCCCCCACATGTATAATGACAATGTGATTAGTCAGTGAGTATCACAATCATGGATGGAAAACTTTCTTGAAAAGGGCCGTATAGTTGTAAGGCGAGGCTACTGAAACTTAATCCGAACTTTTGACTATTCATAGGATTTCTTCACTTCGGAGACATAAGTGACGTGATTCTTCCTTGTTCTTGGTATTATTATTATTATTATTGGCTAAAGAGTTCTGAACTGCAGTTTGTTGCATCATCTGTACTACACAAACCACTGAACACAAATCAAAACAACAAGGACACATAGTTGTGGTATATTGCACCATGTTTGTGGGTTTCACAACAAGCTCACCACAACAAACTTGAGTCAAGGCCATAAGTGCTCCTCATCTGTCCACTGTAACAGGTGACCACAAACAGAAGAGCATTTACAGGGAAATGACAAATCAATTTGACTATTGTCTCTGTCATTTAACCCACTGTGAATACGAGGCATAGTGGGCAGTCACAGTTGACTGAAGAGGGTGGTGGGGGTCAACTCCAGTCCCCGGTCTACGGCGGAGTGCTTTGGTTAGACTGTTCGTGTAGCAGCAACTAACCATTTGCACACATGGGCAGGTCCTACAACCTCTACACTCAGTGGACAGGGCTGTCTAAGATTCAAACCCAGGAACCTCGCTCGTTGTGAGACGAGAGCATTAACCGCTGTGCCACCATGTTAGGGCTTTATTCTCATAAAACTGGATCAAATGAACTCATTGCTGATCTGCTTTCTCTGTCAAGCTGAGTAAATGTGGATCTGTAAATTTGTTGGACAACATAAAATGACCTGAAAAATTTCCCTCTTAACTGTGTTAAAAGGTTTTGTTAAAAATAAGGGGGAAAAAAAACATTTATATCTTTCTATCAATGGCAATGAGGTCAAGTTTGTAAAATAGAGGCACATGTAAGACCTTGAATTCCACTATGAGAAGTTCTTGAAGGTAGTAGAAAATACACATCTCATCACAACGATCTGATCTATGCTGCTGTCACTTCTTGTCCTACCTTCATTGTCCATTTTGATTGATCACTTTCCAAGTTTTATGTGTAATGTATTTGTTTATGGTAATACTACATGTAGTATTACTACATGACTAGTAGGCCACATGTTTTATCAGTCTAGCTTTGATGGATTTCAGTGTGGCTCGTTTATTGTATTTTAGGGTGCCTCTGAAACATCTAGCCTTTTGGCCAAATTTTGCACATTAACACTATTGTTTCTTAATAAATAAATAAATAAAGCCACCAACTCTAGTTCTCATGAACTATTGAGTTTGTAACTGAGACATGTTATTGAGTCCGAGGCCACTATGTCCATTCAAAATAGTTAAGCCAGGAGGGCTGTCATCGTCTTTAAGGGCCATTTCATTAAGGCTGAGTCGAGATTGTTACCTTAGATGGAAAATTCTTCCAAGTTTAGATAAAACAAACCATGACGTTGTTCGTCAAGCAAGGAGGAAGTCCGTTATGCTACCTGGCAACCGGGACAAACGGGCTTTAACGTTGTCTGTTACATTTCCAAAAGCTAACGTTAGCAGAGAAAAGGTCACACAAGCACCTTCCACACCTCATGTTAACCGTTTGATATGCTTAACAGAAGACTTTTACTGTGAGGACGGCGCAGACTTTCCGTCATCTTTAGAAAAGACGTGCCAAACATTCTCATCGTTTAGCTGACATTCTTAGCTGCGAATGTTAGCTAAAGTCAAACAATGGCTACCTCTCTGGTTGTTAGCTAGCACAGCGCTAGGCTACATCCAGGCTGGAGTCCTGTCCTGTCCTGTCCTGTCTGCTGAGTCTGTCGGTGCTCTGTTTAATGACAAGCTGCATTTTACAATATTAAACCCTGGATAATCCACAAAGACCACATTCCAACGTAAAGCGAATTCGATCTCCGCAGTTCTCTTGTTGGCGACATCATCGCTCGCTCTCTCCTTCACGTACATTCACGCTGGTCCATTCTTTCATTGTGATGAGTATGACTCACCCTAGTGGAACGAGCGGGTATAGCAGGTAGTCAATGACAATGACCTCAGTAATGTCAATTTAAGACCAGAGGAAGTTAAAATATTGTTTTGACTTATATACTTTTCATTTCCTGTTTGAGAATAATAAAATCCATATGCTCACGTGGTACTGATTAATTTTGGTGTCTGCTTGTTCCACACAAGCCTCCAAGGCATCACATAAAGACACAAACATTCACATGTTTGCAGGTCACCTAAGCTGTATGTTTTTGGACAGGGAGTAGACAAAAATGTGTTCTATTGTTTGATGAAGCCAGAGAACAGCCTAACGTGGAGCCAACATCATGGAGGTTTCCTCTTTAGTTTTTTCTTACTTGGACATCTGCACACAGTTTCCTTTTTATACCTTTGTCAGCACAGCTCCAGACACAACATCCTGGATGATGTGCAAACAGCACCTTGCACATGCATGCATCAACATAAGCATGTGATTTTTTTTTTATTTTTACACTTCCCCTAGCCTGTGGCCCAGGGGAAGTGAACATAATAAATGAATAAAAAGTTTTTGATGGTAAGTGTTGAAAACCAATTTACATTTTGTTCACTCAGACCGTTGTGGTCAGATGACCCTCAGTAGGACGGTTGTAGGGAATTTAATTCTCTCTGTTGGACAAGCACCATTTAACTATAAAATTACTTTATGCTAGAGCTGTCACTGTCCTTATTCCAGACAGTAACACATTCATAGGAAGTGACAAGTCCTAAATTAATATAACTATGACCAGGAGATTAACAGCACCACAGTCTGCCTACTCAGATCTAATTGTAAGCAAACCGATAATGAGGACTTATGTCAGTGCAAAGTGTAGAAGGGGCCAACACGAGTCAGACTGCATCCATATGAGGTCTGACTCCTAAAGCTTTCTGAATGCTTTCACCTTACATTAATATTTTACCTCATCTGGATAAAGTATCAGGATACAGACGGGATTTTAATGCCAGATGTCACAACCTACATTATAAACTACTGATTTAAAACCATTTCTGTGCTGCTCATATTCTCAAAAAGGATGCACATGAAAACACGGGTGTATGAAATGACGATACACATTGCTGATAGCGTAAAAAAATCTTTAGTTCATAAAAATGATTTTCCTTTTCATCACATCCAAAGTTAAGAAACCGATGAATTTCATATTAATAAAAACACAGTCAAAATGCCTAAGATTGTAAGTAAACACAGTGATTTCCCATGACATGGCACAAACCCAAAATCTCAACATGGCAATGTCAAATGATAAACAAAGTAGACTAATCATCCTATTTGCTGCTAAATCACGTAGGCCTTGAGGTGAAGCATGTTATGCTTATAAAGTGCTATAATGTAAGATAAACTTTTCTATAATCTGATGTGTTATTGAGATTATTTTGTCAAAAGTGATTGGAATGATATCTTTCTTTATGTGCCAAAATAAGCCACAGTATTTATATGGATTTACATGAATAAATAGTTTATCGACAGGGTTTCAAATTGTCAATCATTTAGCCAAAGACAAAATAATTAATCCACAATCATACAAATGCGGCTAATCGAACCCATTCAGATCCCACCGAGAGCATTAAGTGGATCATCAAATATATCGCCTGAATCCACAGCTGGACTGGTCTCCTGGGATGGCAGAGTCGTCTTTGATTTAGGGGGAGCCTTCGTCACTGGTTTAACTGCACCTGGTGCGAAGATGTCATCTTTAAAGAACACAACAGTGGACAAAACATTAGGTTAGATAACATATAAAGGTAATGTTTTTAAAGCTCAGACATTAGAATACACCTTAAACACACACACATAAAAGCCTCCACGTATCGTTTCCGTGAGGTGCTCACCCATGTCATCGTCAAATATCGACTTGCTCTCTCCCTTTTTTTTGGACTTTTGTTTTGGTTTTAAAGAGTCTGTCAGGTCGGCAAAAATGTCAACGTTGTCATCAAATAAGCTGGCATCCACGGGCTTCTCTTTGTGCTTCTTGTGAACGTTAGGTACAGTGTCGTCTTCGTCCTGGGACAACGGAAACATAAAGAAAGAAATAACAGGCGCACGGCGGCACAAAAAATGTTCACAGTCGGATCACGAATGCGAGGAGGAAGTTACCTGGAAAATGTCGGGCTTCGTCAACCCTCTGCTGTTCTTGACATCTTTAGAAGTTGTGGGTGTCGGGGTGAAGCTCTTGCTCACTCCAAAGATGTCCTCGTCATCAATCTCATCCTCCAAAAAGGACGATTTCTGGCTTTTCTTAGTAGCTGACATTGGCTTGGCCTTCTGGAAAAGGTCGCCACCTTGGTCATCAAAAATGGATGGGACCGTGCTTTTGTCTGTCTTGTCTGATGTTGCACTGCTACTTGTCTGTTTCTGTGAAGTCTTCGCACTCAGACCGGTGGATGGAGTTTTGTGTTTGGTGACTGAAGACCCAAACAGGCTGTCTGAGCCAAAAAGGTCATCCTCAGATGAAGAATGCAGCGGGGTGTCTTTACCACTGTCATTCTTTGCAGGGCTTGGGGACAGTGGCAGTGAAAGGACAGAAGGTCTGGGGGAGACTTCAGTGGATGATGTTTGAGAATTTGAGGAGGTTGAGTTAGTGAGGTTCTGGCTAGGGGTAGGCAGGACTGAGGGGGGCCGACTGGGGTGTGTGTCTTGGCCCGGCGTCTCTTCTGTGTCCCCCATAGACCCGTGGACAGCTTGTTGTCTTGCTGCTCTGGACTGGGGCCTCCGGTGTGCAGAGCCTTTAGGTCGACTCTGAAAAAAAAAA